>MOOZ01000059.1:119595-137691 GCA_002930495.1 Cecropterus lyciades | reverse complement strand
TTCGTCGATAATCTAAATGTAACCAAATACAAACTACGATTTTTTTAAAGATTTTTACAAATATTTGGCCAAGTAGGGTTCCAGATCGAGTGGATCCACATTAGGTCCAAATCTTTCAACGGGAACGCCCTCTCTATTGACTATGAATTTAGAGAAATTCCACTTGATAAAGTCACCCATTGTACCACCTTTGGCCGTCTTTAAAAACTTCCACAGCGGATGAGTATTATCACCGTTCACGTCGATTTTTTCGAAAATATCGAATTTGACTCCCCTTTTCTTAGTAAATCCGATTATATCTGTAGGTGATCCCGGCTCCTGACCCCCAAATTGATTGCAAGGGAAAGCTAGGATCCTCAAGCCTTGATCAGCGTATTTCTCATACAATAGATTCAGTTGGTGATAGTTTTTGTCAGTAAGCCCGCACTCAGATGCCACATTCACTATCAAAACGACATATCCTCTGTAATCCGCAAGGTCTTTGAAATTTCCGTTAATATCCTTGACTGTGAATCCGTATAGCGATTTTATAATGTCGTTTTTAATCTGAGGTCTTTTCGGAGGTTCGCTGTTGAATTAAAAGTAAGGGTTAATCTAGGAAAAAACAAAATACACACTTATTTTAAGCAAGTCGAAATTGTAAATTTCAAGTTTGATTTTAATTTTATGGTACTACTGTGCTCCTTATTGAGGGTACAATAATAGGTTTCAAATTAAATAAATAATTGAAATACATTGTAATGTTATATAAAGATAATTAGTTATGATGTCTTATGCTGTGTTTCTAAGTAACGTCAAAAAAATCATCTCCTTGTCAATAATGTTAGAGTAAGGAAAAAATCTTCTAAGGTAAGATAACTAAGATGTCATTTCTATAAAGTTCTAGAGTCGACATGCAATCAGTGTTATATTACAATCTTTAACTTTACATATGTACAACCATTAAGTTCAACAGTTGAAGTAGCGAGACTTTTGTGCCAATTTTATAACTATATCATACTATTATATAGTGATGTGCCAGATATCCATATCCTTATATCCTCTCTCTCCTCTTAGATCCGAGGCATGAGGAAGATTTGTATCCGTATTCGTTACTTTTTAGACGGATCTTTTATACCTAAAATACCTATTATTAAATTCATATTATTTACAAATTCATTATATATAAAAAAATAAAGATTTTTATTGAACTAAAATAAAATTACAATGTATTTCGTATCGTAAACATCTGCAATAGTAAAATACTATGTCGCAGCTGTTTACGCCCATCCTGAGATAGTGTCACGTAATTTGTGTGCGAGTATCAAATATTCACGAAGATAAATAGATAGGCAAATACGTAAACAATGATTGTTTTGAGGAAACGTATAACTCGTACTAAGCGCAGCAGAAACATGTCAATAAAGGATCTGTCGCTTCAAGGACAAAAATAAAACAACAAAGAAACATACAAATTTAAAGAACTGCACAAAAGGCGGCCTTATCGCTAAAGTAAGTAAGTAAGTAAGTAAATTTCTAAGAAACTTAGGATCCATATACGCGGATCTAGTCACCAATGATCCGCATTTGTATCCGTATCCGCAGATCTTTTATTTTAACAATCCGGCACATCTCTATTATTATACTTTAAACAATTAAACAACTCGGGCAGAATTTACTTACTCATCTATGCCATGAAATGCCATAAACGTCTGAACAGCTTCAAAGATGTCATTGGAAAGTATTTCTGGATTCTCCATTGCAGCAAAGTGGCCACCGTCGTCAACAGCTGTGGTATGCAAGTAGTTACGATACTTCATTCGTAGGACGCAGTCCGGTGTGAATAATAGTTCGTGTTTGAACTTTATACCCCATGTTGGTACGTTGGTTGGTAGCCTGGAATGGGATTTATTTATTTATTATAACAGATTACTATCCAATTCGTTGGTGTAGCCTTTCAATGTACTCTCCTGCCGCTCTGCGAAATACAGCGGGATTTGAAAAAAAATATGTCGACATCTCGATCCGAAATCACCACACAGTTGAGCAAGGAAAGTGCACGAAACAGAGGAGACTCACCAGTCAGAGCAAATTTACACGACGGTATGTAAAATAAGGCATGTCGTCGCACCCGAATATATCTATCAGGAACCTTCAGAGCGATCAATTCTAGAACTAGGTCTAAGTACCATGTGTACACGCTTAAATGTAGTGATAAACGTAGACAGAGACACGCCCAAAACAGAGGGGAAAATTGAAATTTTCAACATTTGGAAGATATGTTTTATGATACTTATGTGCGTATCAAGAATTTCGACATATCATAATTTTATTGAACAAACCCCCTAAGTCTCAGTAACAGCCCTTAGCCAGCTGAAGGTAAGCATAATTTATTGGCCTCCATTACATAGTGTTTTTTTTTTATATATGTTTGAAATCTCTAAGAGATGAGGATTGAGTTAAGTTGTGAAAATCAGTAAAAAAGTATGCATCTCAGAAATGAATTTTGAGAGGAGGAGGAAGAAGAACAATGTATTTTTTATATAATATTGAAGAAGCTTACGAGCTAGCAGTCCACCTGTGGTTATTGCCGTCCAGGGTCATCTGTGAGCAACTTCATATAGAACCTGTTTTATCTGAAGCTGATCACAGATGCGTTGCTGCTCCCGAGGACTAAGATGGTCGCCTCAAATGAATGAACCCGCAACCACACCCTTCCACCGAAACGCAAGAACTGTTTCACGCTAGAAATAGTGTGTGTGTGTGGGGTGGTACTTCCCCGGTCGAACTAAACTGGTTCTACCACCTGGTAAAATGTGTCTGTATGTTTCTATCAGGGATGTTGCGAATACTCGCATCCGCATCCGCAAATGCGGAGCTTCCGCATAGATTTTGACATCTGCATCCGCATCCGCGGATGTGAGCCTTCAAAAATCCGCATCCGCATTGATGATCCGCGGATGTGAAAAAATCGGCATCCGCAACATCCCTGATTTCTATGGTAAATTTGCTCATGTATAAAATAACATTAAATTTTAATTGGGTTTAGCAGAACATAAGCATGTTTTATCTGAATGGCGAATGTTAGTAAAATAAGTTAATAAAAATAAGTAGTATTAAGTAAAATAAACAAAATTTACTTACAAATCAAAATTAGCATCAGCTGTTACCATGCTCAAATATTCAGCGGACAGCCTCATCGAACTGGTAATGCTGTTGGACACCCAGTATATCATCACATTATCAAGTAAATGTGTCAACTCGAATTTATTCAAGAGGTTTCCATCCCCGGCTTTCTTGTATTCAGGGTTTGTCCATGTTGAGAATTTTTCTAGGATGTACGCCGCGAGTCCGGCTGGGGAATCCGTTAAGGCTATACCTGCGATTTGATGACACGATGAATAATGGCTGCACATACTAAAGAAATCTGGCCAAGTGCGAGTCGAACTCGCCCACGAAATCTCATTAGTTAACCGGCCACTTTATTAACTATTTAATTAATAATTATTGTCAAACAAACAAACCGACAATTACTGTAGTTTTGTTTGTAATAAAAATATTAAAATTGATTTTTTAACCTGTCTGTTAATAATAAAAAATAATTAAATAGTTAATAAAGTTCAAAAAGTTAATATTATATTATATATAGCCAATTAGCTGAGCTAAGCTAGATTAGCTGGTTAAGCCGCTAGCTAATAACCAGCTAAATTGTAAAGCCCTAGTACATAAATTTAGCAACATAGCATTTGGTCAATCACATTAATATGTTAAATAAACAAAATTATGTACCTATCGTATCTGGCTTGGTGCTCTGTATGTGTAGATAACCACTCTCTTCCAGCAGCCACTTGTAGTGATCGGTCAGGGGATACAACCTGCTCTGTAATTCAGACTCCACTACCAGACTGGGAAGCAGCGTACCTGAAAAAAGTATTTTTGATGTGAAACATCTATAGGCGCACGTAAATATTTGGCGTATCGTATTTATTTTAGCGCCATCTGTTATATATTTTCGGAACTATTAAGTATAGAATAAAGCTAAGCGGGCTGTGGTCATAGTTCGATTTAGTGCGAGGTACTGTTCGTAGATGATCGTTATTTTCATTATGCTTTATATTTAGTTCCTGTCGCAATCTTGTCTTTTATGCATATTAGTTGTACGAACGCGATGTTTCACATCTGCCAGGCGTCCCGTGACGGCAATTTTTTTTTTTACTATTACCATAGTCCTCTGTTCCTACTGAAAACTTTTTTTAAATAATATGTGGTATATGTGTGTGTACGTGAGTGTATATGTAAGTAGCAAACGAGCATGCATTCCAAATGATGTTAAGCGACCACTGCCGCCCATGGACATTTGTAATCAATCCCAGATAACATCTAAATTTTACCTATGGTTAGCCACAAATACGTTGTTAAGTTAGAACACCTTAGATAAGTATATTTTACCGTACCCTTTAGACCGATATTAGACAGCAGAGCATAACAATACTGTTGTTAGGCAGCAGGTAGGTAGGGTGGTGCAACCGGAGTCGAACCACAAAGAGTTCTACCATCTTTCTTTTGAGTTTAGCAATTAGTAAAAGCAGACTTATACCTATCTGATTATAATCTGATTTTGCCAATGGCTATAGTCAAATGTACACCCGTTTTCACTTCCACAGAATTAATCAATTACATTCACTCAACAATATTTCGAGTTTCAATCGTTCCGATACTGTGTTTAAGACTGCAGTTAATAGGCAGAAAGTATTATATAACAACATACATATTCAAACCACGTGACCATTTTGAGAGGAGGGGGCGTCCTCAAAATACCACGCTTGGTCACAGACGGGAGGGGAGTGGTTAAGGTTTTCATCGCACAGACAATATTCTATAAAGGAAATCTTGCGATTTTTCAAGCTATATTCAAATATTTCACTTATATAGGTACGTATGTAGTTTTGGCGCCACGGGCAAATACGGTTTTGATAAATAAATATCTAAGCTATTTTTCTTAATTTTCTGTTTGCCAAAAATGATTGTAAACGGTATTTATGTAATACTACGTGACATCTAGAAGGGGATGGGTCTACTTATATACTACCCCTGGTCACAAAGGGGAGGCAGGGTGTTCAAAACTTGACAAAAAATAGGTCACATGGTTTATGTTCATTCCTTATAGATCATCGCAAAAAAATATTTACCGACGAGAATGTACAAGGCACCGATAGGATGTACTACAGTGGGCATGTTGGTATGGAATCCTAGGATATTATCCGGGAACAGAGTAGCCATGATGCTTCCTATATTCTGACCAACATCACCACCGTGCACATAGTATTGATTGAAGCCGATCCTCTCCATCAGGTTACGCATCACTATTGACATAGCTAAGAGATCCATACCCGGGCGTGATGGCGCCTGCAAACATCAATTAATATAATTAAATATATATAATGGTTTCTAACTTTTATCCAGCTTCTTATAATAAAGACGAAATGTTTCTTTGTGAAATCTAAGGTTTTATTTTCGACTAGCATTGCCTCACGGTTTCACACGCTACTACATAAGAAAAACAAAAAAACAGACATAGCGTGGTATTATATAGCCTATAGCCTTCCTGAATAAATGGACTATTCAACACAATAATATTTTTTCAATTCGACCCAGTAGTTCCCCTAATTAGCGCGTTCAACCAAACAAACAAACTTCTGCTTTTTAATATTAGTACAGATACGTTCTTATAACGTTTAACTGTAGAATTAAATTATCTTATCAACTAAATATTCACTCAGCTGTGAAAATAAAAGAAACAACATTTAAAGCACTTATTTAAGGTGGAGTAATAAATGTAAAAACTTAATTTCCTAATATCACAATATTTAAGCAGATAATGCGACAAGTTGATACTTAAGAAAACTATGACTGTTTTTCTAATAACAATATATTTTTAATATGTTATGGGTACTCACGATATGTGAGTACCGCCGTGACCACGTAACTGGGTCGAAATATCGACAAAAAGAAATTAAAAAACACATATCGTGAGTACCCGTAACATATTAAAATGTATCAATTCCGCGGTAATATTAGTCTAAAATCATATAATAACAATATATATTGTTAGGCAAAAACAAAAAAAAGAAAACCAACTGCTTAAATTGAAAAAAAAAGAAACCGAAAAATAAGCGCTACATTCATGTAATATATTCTAATAAAATAGGTGAAAGTTTGTTAAAACGTATGTGTGTTTGTTACTCTTTCACGCGAAAACTACCGATCGGATTTCACAGATATTTGGCACACAGTTCTTAACCTGGCTTAACACATATAATATTGTGATAAATTCATCGTGAAAGAAGCCGCATGCGTGCGTATTTGTGTGCCACATTTCAACGAACACACATACATCCTCATAAACGTTCGCATTTATAATAATATTAATAATATTGAAGAACTATATTGTCTATGTTATGTTAAGTCTGCCAATCACAGATACATTGCCACCCTTTGAGGACTAAGATGATCAATTCATATCTAAGTTGCTCTTTCGCCAAAACGCAAGAAATACTTCACGCTAGAAATATATATTTGCACACTATCAAGACAAATCCTAAGTCTATATAATTTTTGAACTAATCTTGGAAATTAAAATAGAAGAAAACGCTTTCAGTACTAATACTTTTCTCCAGTGTCGTGGGTGCCATGGACACTCAAAGAGGAATACACATACACCCAGACCCAGAACAGAAATCAAAACTCATCATTCAGATGTCTGTCTGGCCGGGGATCGAACCCGGGACCCACTACGTGTCAGACCGGTATGGTGACCGCTCCATTAAGTGGATCGTCAATTTTGAAATTTTTGGTCGAAGTTGATAATCATTGGTACAATGTTGATAATCATTGGTACAAATATAACTGTTAGTCTCTATCTTTACACAAAGTTCCTCAAAGACAGATAAGAATGTGTTTTGTAATTTTATTTTAATTTTAATTAGTTCTTCATGTTATCATAGACTTGAATTTCATGAATTCGTATTTTTTATATAATGTTACCTCTGAAAAGCCAAAGCCAGGTAGACTAGGAATGATTATTTCAAACACAAATTTGTGTTTAGGATTCAATGTCGTCAACTTTGGTATTAGCTCATAAAATTCCCGGATAGAGCCAGGCCAGCCATGCAGAAGTAGTATTGGCACCACCTGTAAAAATATTACCAATATGTATTCATAATACTGATTATATAGAGTTTGCTTTTCTATGTTTTGAACCAAATAATACATAACTTTCAAAATGAATTATATTCGATTTAATAGTGGAAGTAAATATGCGGTAACTATGTGAGATTACCCTGTACTATTCTCTTCTTAAATTGTCAATAGTTTAGTTATCCTGTACACCGGTCAATTTCCATTACACTTGTTGAATAGACCTATCAGGCTTCATTAATATGTTCCCTTTCACTATTTACTTATTTGTCATATTTGTCACTATTTACACATTTTTTTTGAAATATTGTACAATGAGAACGAAACAGACTCAAAATTGAGTTAAATACTTGAAACTACTGCTAATGACGAAGATAATCTCTCATGTAGCAAATTAAAAAGTGTGGATTTTGTGCTACAAAAAGAAATGTTACGATATATCTTTGAAAATCACAGGTGGGTCAGATTCACACTTTTCATACTGAACCATTTAGTATGGAAAACTAAAAAATTAGTTCAAATGTAGATTTCAAAACAATGTTTGTTTTTTAATACTCACTTTTACATTAGACGAAATATCAGGCTGCACATGCACATAGTGAATGTCCAACCCTTGGATGTTGGTAATATAGTGATTGTATCTGTTTAGGAAATCCGCCCTTTGCTTAAAGTCGTATTTACTTTGCCAGTAATCCAAAACTCTTGTAAGAAAGTTAGTGTTGAAGCCATAGGTAAAGCCAGCGCCTTCTAATGGAGGGGGGAATGGTCTGCGGTGCAGAAGTCGTTCCTTCAGGTCATTTACTATCTGAAAAATAATATAAGTTCTATAGAAGTTAGTGTCCGACTGATGCTTCGGCTTCGGCCACCTTCGGCCAAAAAAACCACCTTCGGCCAAACCTTCCGCTTCGGTCAAAATGGGCCGAAGTTTAAGCCGATGTCGAAGGTTCTATCAAGCGCCTAAATTGAACGAACTACGAATACACGATATTGCGAAGAAGATGATGAAGCGCAAGGGTAAGCCAAAGAAATCCATTTTGGGCTTGCATCACCAGTTGTGTATGAAATTCACACGATTTGAACTGTGATCGTTTTAGAAAAGCAGCAAATTCAGTAAACAGCTCTAGAAATTATTTATATCAAATTTATTTATATCGACATAAATATACCTACACAAAATGAAATAAAAATCGTTAAAAAACACTTTTTTTTATCTTTAGCCAATTTAAAACTGAATTTATTATTTCTTTGGAGCCTTCGGTCTCGGCATCGGCCGAAGGTTGTGGTCATGGCTGAAGGCTTTGACCAAATATCGACCTTCGGTCGGACACTACTGGAAGTACAAAGCTAAATTGGTTTCACTATTTAAATCTCATGTAAAAGAGCTGAGTAACTGCCAAACTGATTTGCAAGGTATTGTTATATAACAATGGACATATGGGATATCCCAGGCGGGAATCTTGGTGTGTAATAAAAGCCTTGGTCTTCCGTTAATATATTTATTCACTTATTAACAGTGCCAATCTGGCTTACTAGTACTATACATGATTTAGTAGGCGGTGAGGCGTTATGTACAGATGAACTTGCTGAAAGACCACTGATGAATGATTGAACGTTGAAGATGTAATGAATAGTGAGTATTGTTGTAGAGGGATTCGCGGTTTATATACTGACGAGTTCTTTGTCTTTACACGTGTTCCCAACTTAGCTGGAAAGGGTTGATCCGGGGGTCGCGAAACGATGTCTTCGAAAAATATGTTAGAAGTGTGGCGGCATTGCGACATTGATAAGAAATATTAAAACATATTCATTTAGTGAAATAGGAACCGATGTCAAAGGTTGACATAAAGTCAAATTTATTAGTGCGTGACCTTAAGGGCAAGCGCTTAATAGTTTATACTAAGAATTTAGGATAGTCTGTTCAGTCACGTATGCAAAACATCGTATGTTTTGAGATAAGAAAATAACATGGTATATGGTACATAACAGTATAATGTCCCATAATTTTATATGCAGAATTCTATGGAGGAAACTGCTTCAGTATGCCCATTTCATCATTAACAGTTATTACTGATGAACATGGCAATAAATAGCTCTAGCTTAGCACTTACAAAGAGTTCTATCATATGTAAATATTGCTGTTTCAATTGAATATTAACAGAACTCAAAAATGTTAATTTTACAGGGGAGCCAGGCAAAGATTAAACGAGTATTTTGTTTTTATCTTTTAAATGAAGAATCTAAAATAATAAAAATGTATTAAAAGACCATAATATGCACTACATATTTCTTTTTAAGTGAGGATAATATTCATCCACTTACCTCCTCTGAGAACTCTACTTTAAATGGTCTTATGGACAAGTCCGGATTGGCATCCATAGGGTATTTGCCCCAATACTGGTTCATATCAATCTTTGAGACATCAGGAGGTGTCATCATTGTATAATAGAAGTAATAAGCCAGGCCTCCTATTGACAATGCGGTGAGAAACGTGAAGATTCCAGGCTGAAAGAATGGTTACAAATATAATGTTACACAAAAGTTAGATACTATTGCATAACTTAGTATGGGTTATGCCAGCGATGTTATGGAAACATACACCACGACACTGTGGAGCAACAGCTAATGCCTATTTGGAGCGATAATTGGCTTCACAGCTGTCCATAGGTCGGGCCAAGGAAGCTAAGACGGAACATCTCCAGACCCAGTCTCGATCTATGAGGGCGCCCTTATATGATCGTAAGAAAAAAATGCGCCCTTGGGCACCCCCTCTGATTGAGACTCTTTAGCCTTAGCAACAGGGAGATATTGTGTCCTCTGTTTTCAGCCAGAGTAGCACACACCAACAATGGCACTGTCCGAACATGCCTCAGGATCGGAGGAGTCAGAGGTGTCGAAAGTGAGGAAGGAAGAGCTGGGCGTGGCCATTTTGAGGCTTTGTTTTGTTGTTGTTGTGTAAGGCTCCCCACTTAATTGGAGCGGCTGCTGCATAACCTCGGAAGGCCTAGTGCGAGCAGCCGCCGCCTTTCCATATGGGTGGTGCGGTCCATGGTTCTATATGGGTCATGGACCTCACCACCGCTTATATGGGTAAATATGTTATTTATCATATATTTTACAAAAAATAATAGTCTAGTTTAAAAGTGTTTTTACAATTCAATCCAAATGTAATTGTATTTTAAAATTATAATAAGGAATTTAAACTTACGTATATATAATTTTGAGTATCATCTGGTTTCTCATCTTGCTTGTCGCCGTTTTCTTTCTTTTTGTCCTTTTTAGTACTTGGTGGTTTGGTAGCCATTGTCTAGTAGAACAATATAAATTTTATTATCTATATAATCGATATCACTAATCCGTAAATAGAATAATCAGAGTATGAACTATAAAAAGACACACAATCAATAATCAAGTGGTATAGGTCATAGGTAAAGCCGTCCATATGGGATATAATACACACACATACACACAAATTAAACAGAAATTTATGACAAAAGTTTGTGAGAAGCGCAATTAACACTAATTGGTATAAATGTATAACACTTTGTACCCACCGGCCGGCGAAAACAGGTTTAACTGTTCTTATCAGATAAATATACACAAAAGTCAAGAGGACTTCAATGAACTCTGATCGATTTTTGCTTAGTTTGACGTTTCATTGATTTTATGCGTACAGGGTTGCCAGTTTTAATAAATAATTTAACATGATAAATTTCTGATATAAAGGAACGTACGTCTGATACAAACCACGTACCATTTCAGTGTGGGGAAGGGGGTCTTCAAAATATTACACTTGGTCAAGGGGGGAGGAAGGGGCTTAGGTTTTCGTCATGTAGACAATATCTCCTAAATTATTTATATTTGTAGCAAAAAAATGATTGAAATCCGTATTTATGAATTACTACGTGAAAAATTAAAGGGGGTCTACTTATATACTACGGATGGTCACTAAGGGGAGGGGTATCAAAACTTGACAAAAATTGGTCACGTGGTTTGGGTATGGTCCCTAAGGTCTTCGTGCCTACCTGCAGTATTCCTAGCACGTTGTGCTTCCGTATACAGTTGTTCGATCGGTGGATAAGTTTGTGTCCCAAATGTCCCAGTTGTGATTATACATCTATAACTTGACTAGGGGCCATATGGTGGTCAAAGGGGTATGGAACTTTAACTCATTTGCATACCATAATTCCTTGGGTTGGTGTCTTAATATTTAATGTTAATATGTTTGCAAAATTGTACAAATACATATCATATCAATATCCAAGTGTAATTCAGTATTAATTTAGTTACTGTTTGGGTATGGTAACTCAGACGATTAGTTGGCAGTTTGACTATTTACGATCACCACGATACTCCGTGCGCTGTAGCCTGGAGCGGGTAACAGTTTCAGTAACGTTTCGTTTCACTCTTAAAAGTTGTCGCGATTTACAAATTATGACTTAGTATTTCAGCTGTACCACGTTCAATATATATGAAATCATTAATAACTGTAGTAAATTAAATTAAATCCAACCAGAATATTCTAGTCTACATATAAAATCTAACGAAAAGAAAAAATAAGCAAAATGTTATGCGTATAACATAACGCCATAGACGTATTTGGTGATGGAATATACTGCTACGATGGATAGTCGATATTGTTTTATAATAAAAAAACGTATGTTGTGCGTAGTTATTTTTTAATTGTCAAAAAGTAAATATTTTTTATATTTCACTCAGCTACTTCACCAACTCGCTTTTGCTGTTGGATTGGTTTAGGGGTTTTTTACTTGTACCGAATGGAAGGGTGCAGCTAAATTATTTAATAGATCTATGAACCAATTTTTAAAAATTTCGAAGTTCATCTCTTCAAGATAGTCCGTAGTTTTTTTTACTTAAAAGCCAGCAAACAATTAGGGACGAATCCACTTGCTGTACCTGCGTGACAAATAATAAGGCGTTCGCCTTTGCCCTCCGGCACTTTGGTACACGACTGTTTCGTATCGTCGTTCCAACTTTTATCCATTTCGTGGTTGGCGTTTAGCCATATTTCATCCTAAAAGACAACTTTGCTCCAATCACTTATGTTTTTGGCCTTCCTTAAAAATGTACATCTTGCTAGGCCATTATAAGTCCTCTCCATAATCTTCCTTTCATTAACTATTTTGTAAACAAAGCCAATGCCTTTTATAACTCGTCGCAACGAAGTAATACCTCTTTTGAACAAGTCAGCTTCTTTTAATGATTTTAGAAGCTTGAGCAATGTTGGTAGCTCCATTCTTCTATAATAATCATAAATATGATTTCTAATGGCAATCTTAGCAAAATCTGTGATTGGCTTAATCCGCTTTTTGTTAGGTGTCGATAATTTATTTCCAGACGTCCCATCTTGGCCAATTTTCTCACGTGTAATACGAAAAGCAGTGTTGTGGCAATATCTTGATATTGCCACAACACTGCTAGTAAACGAGTAGCCGAAGCTCTTGAGCTTCGGCTACTCGTTTTACAATTCGATTAAATGGTATCAACGGTTCATTATTTTGTTGTACTCTTTCTCAGTAGTCTCGGAGGCGAACAACAAGCTCCCTGGCCTGACTACCCATAACAGTTCTTTTTGTAAGCTTAGGCATGGTAATAGCAACAAACTTTAAAAAATAAGACAACAAACTATAACAAATAACAATTTAATAAAACTGAAAACAAACAATGAAATAGAAATAAATACGTATCATATACAAGGCTCGTACTGACAGTACTGACAGTACAGCATCGCGCGGGTAAACAAAATGGCCGCTGCGCACTTGCGCCATATAGCAAAATGTTGTCACAATAAAAAAAACATAAATCCAATTTTTATTGTTTTGTACAAGTACAAAGAAATTTAAATAAAAAAAATATATACAAGTTTATACACGTAGTTACACTACACGACTGAATAACACAATTTTTTAAACCAATATTAAAGAAAACTAGATTTATGCTGCAAGTATCGTTAGCGATAAAAATGAATTGCATAACGTCACATCCCTAGTCATGCGGTATTGACAGATGTCAACGTCATACATACAACTGTCACCAGCACCATGCAGCGCATGGAGTATAATTACATAAGCGCTTAAATTCCATGTTTTCGGCCAAATAATATTTTAACATTATTTGTGATTAATGTTTAAGTTCCCCAAACTTATTTTTTTTATTTCGTACTTATCAAAAATTGTGATTGAACATTTTCTAAAATGTTTTCTTGTAAATAATTTTAATATTTTAATTCTGCGTCACTATGTTCGTATACACTAATTTCCGAAACCGAAATTGTTCTTTGGCAAATCGATTCTTAAATTATATCTAATAAAAAGGAGTATCATAATATGATTGCATCTTATTTCAAAGTTATGAATATAAAATTTAAAATTTTAATATTTTTTTATAGTTTTAAAGTAACAAATGAACGAGTGATTGTATCACCTAAAGATTAGTGGCTAATGTCGCCTAATTATGAACATCTGCAATCAACCATAGATCGGATTGGGGTACGTTAAGTACGCACTTTTACAAAATTAGCACTCGTTTAGGACTAAGAAGAACTGCGTCGCGTTATTCAGAAACTTTTTAACGGTAAGGATAAGGAGTTCAAGTTCTTCCACCTAAATCATATAGGTACCTATTCAGGTCCATCCGTGACCTCTTAGCGGGCGGCAATATTTCCGAACTAGTTGTATTTAACCTCCCCCTCCACAATCTAAAAACCATGAGTCAATCTTTTTTAAAAAATATATTAACATCAAATTTCTTTTTTCATGAATAAAATCTAATTACCCCGATAAAATATTACATATACTTACTTAGATATAAGAAAATGGAAAATAATAGGTAAATCCATCGAGGCGAAGCGAGCGCATAAAGCGGGAGAGGCCACAAGTCGTTAATTGAACGTGCGGGGCCAATATGGCGGCAGGCTTTTTTAATTTTTTCCATTGAATTGTTATCCCGTGCTAGGGTTGTCCATTTTTTAAATAAAGTTTCGCCGTTGATCAGTATTACTTTATTTTAAAAATAAGGATGGTAAAAGAACTTCATGTCAAGCTTCAAAGCTTCATATTCTTAAATGAAATTGCTAATTATTTTAGGAGTCATGTTTTTATTGCTTTTATGAAGAAACATAGCTTTTAAATTTTATAATGTTTTTACGTGTTTAATATACATTTCTTATGGATTTTTATGCGAATAATCGTTATCTATCAATAATTGTAACCTCATCACCACCATCTAAAAAGTATAATAAGTATAGGATTGTAAACAACAAAATGAGCTGATAAGCTACTGGCTACAGCGTGATCGTTGTTCATAATTCGTCGTTGTATAAAATTCTAAAGTATTGTAGTTGATTTCTGAAGCTAGTGAGGAATGTTTCGAAGAACGTAGGGCCAACGCCAAGGAAGTATTAACCTTTAGTGATGAGACGCTCTATTTTTTTTTATAAGCGCTAGGTTTAGGTGACCTAGCTATAAGGCACACACTAATATTTGCAACATCAGAGGAAACCATCGTGAGCTTTAATATAATTTGGTGGAATTATGCCCTGCAAACGATTATTGTTTACGTTTTCGACCATACATGTAAATTGTAATTTGGGACGATGATGTAAAAATGATTTATTTTAGGGAAATGTATTAAACTAGTAGTACTAGGTGTCTCTTATAGATCTTAATTTACCGATTAAATCCTATTGTATGGAAAAAGTATTGTAGCTGCAACCCTACTTACCACCCACCACGCTTTCAGCGCTATCACGGCTCTCAGCTCTGTCACCGTTTTCCATTTTTCCCGCCTACTCCCAATTTAACTCCAAACGTCATAAAACAATTAATATTCAAGCAAAACTAGTTCTTATACGAATAAATTAATATGAACAAATACTACAATCCACCTGTACGTGATGTGTGAGATACGTCCTTTTACTGCATTCATAGGCTTAACAGTGCGGTTTTTCGAATGAAATCCTCTTCGGAAACTGACATCCGAATTTAATATGAGATTTAGCAAGTATTAATAGAAATCGTTTATTATTTTGCTCTTCCAGCCGATAATATGTGGCTGATAGTTTAATTAACTGCATTGACGTAATGAATCCGGGCATTCGGTATTTATAGCAGATACGAGTACCTATATTACGCTGTATTTTTGTGGTTTATTGTAATGATTCGAAATGATAATGCTAGTTTTACTTACATATTCTGGTCAGTGTATTAATACAAATTATAAAATGATAGCATAAAGATAGCAGAGAGCATAATAGAACCGAATAATAATACATAATTGATCGTAATTCTAATTCTTTTAAATCTTTTAAGCGAGAGTCCAATAAATAATCAGCTCAACAGTAAAACTAGCCTCACACTAGGATTTTCTTCTGCAACTTGTGTGGCATGGACACAGACAAAGATGAATACACAAACATCGTAATAGAAATCTAAATTCATCATTCAGATAGATATCTGAATGACAAATTAACACCGGGTTTGGTTCTGGGATAGACAAATCTCTGCCCGGAAATCGAACCGGGAACTCACTACATTTTAGACAATTATGGTGACCGCTCCGCCACGCCGGTCGTTTAACTGACCTAGGCTTATTTGACTGACCCGTTTGCTTCACCCATCAGCGGGTCCACTGTTGGATATATGCCTCTCCTTATGGGGCATTTGGCAAAGGTCACCGAGCCTGGCATGCGTGATGGTGACCGCAGTAGGTGTTGATGTTACACAGGAAGACGCTGTTTATCTAATACATTTTCTCCCATAGTCACCTCCGACGACATCCATTGGCAGAGAAGCAATGGTATTATCCAAGACCGACACCACGTGGCGCGATTCCTTTCGAATACATAAAAATAATAACCGAGCAGTGATAGTCGAATGGAACTTGGCCTCTCAGTCGAGAATCCGAGGTTTTAATCCCAGGAACGCATCACTGATTCCGGTTCCGTACCCAAAGGGTAAAAACGAGACCTTATTATTAAGACTCCGCTGTTCGTCTGTCTGTACGTCTGCTCGTCTGTTTGTAACCAGGCTGTATGTCATGAACCGTGATGGCTAGACAATTGAAATTTTCACAGTTGATGTATTTCGGTTACCACTATAATTTATCGATAAAGTACGGAACCCTTGTGCGCGAGGTCGATTCCTACTTGACCGATTTTTCTAAAATAACATGCGTATAAGAAATTAATTAGGCACTACTGTTTTTACGGTGAAGCATAACATTTAAAAAAATCTCAAAGGAGAAGTCTATCAAATAGTTTGGGCAGCGCGGTGGTTTATGACCTGGAATTCTTTCATTTAGGAGACGATTCGTGCCCAGCAGTGGGATAATAAAGGATTGGCATAAAAATAATGATATTCCCTTGATATTGCCATAATGTCTTAGCGATCATTTCATGGTGACACTACTAAACCGTCGTGAGACACAGTGGGAGTGCGCTGTGCTGATAAGGACCGACGCCTGACAAGTGCTCCCAAGGGGCTGCCCTACTTAATACAGCTTACCGACTTTACTTATTAGCTATAGGGTGTATTAAGCCAATTTATGTAAGTATATCGTAATATTTTTTGGCTAACTGTAAGAATATTCACTTTATGTTATACTACACTAGCTTATTCCCGCGATTTCCGTCCGCTGTGCTCACGTTTACCGTGACAATGAGTATCCGATGTGTTTATAAACTATCAAGTCATAATCTGTATGCCAAATCTCAGCGAAATCCGACCAGTAGCTTTTTAATGAAAAAGTAACAAACACACATTGAAATCCTCACAAACTTTCGGATTTATAATATCAGTAAGATAATATATATAAAAACGTAGTAATATAAAAACGGAGAGATTGTTTGGTTGAACTCTAAAAGAATAAGTCAGATTGAAAAATCTTTTTGAATTTGATAACTTAATCTCCTTGAATGGGCTTTTATTGGGGATGGTATTTGCATTGGAGTATATTTGAATTGTTTTAAAAACAAATGATACTGCACGCTGCTCCATAATTAACTATGCAATATTTAAATATCACACGATAAACTACAATATGAAAAACAAAAAAAAAACATGCCTATACACACACACACACACACACACACACGCATGCGCGCGCGCACGCGAGCAGACACGCACACACTCACACACACACAGTGTGTAATTCACACACGCAGACTAAGAATAATAATAAATAATTACAATATTTCTGAGCATAATTAATTACTGCAGCCAGTATTCGCCAACTTGAGCTCTTATACAACTACGAAGAAAAATCCTTAGCGTGATTCAGAAAGATAAAGCCATCCGCTCCATAAAGCTGTAGCGCCGACAACTACTTTCGTAGGGCATTTTCGTTTCGTCGAGTTTCAAATCACAACGATTCTAACGAAGATTCGAAGGAACTATAATAGAATAACTATAACAGAATAAGTATAATTAGAAACACACCTACATATATAATTTAATGTGTATGTTGAGATTATTTTAAAAGTTTCTTTAATTGTATGCAACAATTTCGACCTCATTTATGGGTCGAAGTGACCATGGTTGGTTTCGGTATGACCACGATGTATGTAATTGGCACGAAATAGTGGCATAAAATTAACGTAAAATATTGTGTAATTGCAATAATTTAGGAGCTAACTTTAAGGAATTTTCGACAGTTAGAAGTATGTTTTAAATTATGGTATTATCATCAAATCTAATGATTTTGCGGGATTTTACAGTAATTACATTATATAAACGAGACGTTACATTTTTTTCATTATATGGAAGTAGCAAACGAGCATCTTGTCCAACTGATGGTAAGTGGCCACTGCCACCCATGGACATTTGTAATCAACCCCGCATAAGATCAGAGGCTTATCTGAGGTTAGCCACAGGTGCGTTCCTACCCCTGAGGTCTAAGTTTGAA
>MOOZ01000059.1:77758-90148 GCA_002930495.1 Cecropterus lyciades | reverse complement strand
ATGAAGAATGTTTCAAAATCGGGGTTTTTTTTCTAATGAGAGCTTCCGCTGCATGCGCTGCGTAAACGGTTAAAGTTTCGTAAAAAAATATGTATGACAGAATTGATTTCCTTTAAAAGTTCTAAAAAAAAGTCAGCGACAGCATGTCTATCTTTTCAGGTAAACTCACTGTATCCTTTTATATGCTAACAAAATTTCTTCCAAAATAATGTATTATTTGCGAAGTTGTTTTTATAAATTTAATATTTATTCTTATCCAAATAAAAACATAAATTAGTTTTCTTTGTCGTAACTAATACGCGGGTGAAACCGTGGGGCGCAGCTAGTTTTTTTATAATAGATGTGCTCATGCCCTCAGTTCCGCCCCTTTGGCTCAAGTTTACCACGTCAAAGAGTATCCTATGTGTTAAACCACGCTTAAACTATCTATGTGTCAAGTTTCAGCCAAGTCAGATCAGTACTTTTTACGTGAAAGAGTAACACAAACACACATACACCTTCTCATACTTTTGCCTTTATAATGTTAGTAATACAAGTAGCAAACGAACACGCAGTCCATCTGATGGTAGGTAGCACCTCCCGCCTGTCGACGTCAGTAATTAATCACAAAAAAGATCAGAGTCATACCAGAGGTTCGGCAGAAATGCAAAGATGCGTTGCTACTCCTGAAGATTTCGAAATTTACTGCTTCGTGTAAGGGTTTGTTTGATGGCAGTACTTTAAATGAAATTTAAAACGTCAACGGTGATAAGGGATACACTAACATGAGAACTTTTGACTTAGTCGTCAAGGGTAGTAACATATCTATTAGTGACATTGTACTATCTCTTATTCTATCTGGGATCTATTATATATGTCCATGAGCGGCAGTAGCCCTTTATCATCAATATTCAGTTCAACTGAATACTCGTTTACACTTCTAAAAGATAAATCTCCTAATATTTAACACCTGGTTACATTTTTTTTTAAGTTAGAAGTAGCAAACGAGCATGCAGTCCACCCGATAGTAAGTGGCCACTGGATATCTGTAATCAACTCAGATAAGTTCATAGTAACCTGGGGTTGGTCACAGTGACCTTGCTACCCCCTGAGGACTAAGTTGGAACGCCTAAGATAGATTTGTCTCCCATACCACACCCTTCAGACCAGGACACAGCAGTGTTTACTTGTTAATATACAAATAGGCGCAGCGGTGATATCTCCGTAGTAAAACCACGAAGGTGATAGGTTCCCTATCACCTTTTAGACTTATTACACGTCTCCTACATTACATGATAATTATATTCAGTTTATACTAAAACTGGCTGATTGCAGGCAAGCCATCGGAAACGCTGCCCAGTAATTACCACTTACATCATTTCTAACTATCGCTAAGTTAAATGAAGTATGTGACGTGGTACAAAAAGTTTTGATAAAATAGCTCAGCTCTGCAATAATCTATTTATAACGATACCACACAGATGCTTCTAATTTTGAAGCTCTTGTTAATTAAGACCCACGTGGTCACCATACCGGCCTGACACGCAGTGGGTCCCGGATCCAATCCCCGGCCAGACAGACATTTGAATGATGAGTTTAGATTTCTGTTCTGGGTCTAGGTGTTGGTGTATTGGTCTTTGTGTGTCCATGGCACGCACGACGGAGGAAATCCTAGTGCGAGGCTATGAGTGTAGAAAGCTTATTATACATATTTATATATTAATGCTTATTATAATTATACTATCTTATTGCCTCGGATCCGCTCGCTATAGTCATATTTTTCACGGTATACTGTGTGTTAATCTAGGTCATAAACTTGCTATGTACTAAATTTTAGCGATATCCGACCAGTATTTTTACTTGAAAAAGTATCATACAAATGCATACATACGAAAATCTATATATTAATACGTGAAGCAAAAACTTTGGACCCCTTTTTACAAAAAATGCGCGGACGGAGGAGTATGAAATTTGGCACACTTATAGTTTATATTTTAATTATATAGCTAATATTCTTCAATAATAATTATTATAAAGTACATTCAATCAATAAATAAAACATTACACACACCACTATGCATGTCAAATGCATAGTGGTGTGTGTAATGTATTATACGCACAAACACACGTATTTGTTACACGCTGACTTTGTTGCTGACATTTCCATATGTCAGATGTGTATGTTAAATAACGCGTTATTACTTTTAAATGCAGCTAACTCAATTAAATCTCATTTTCCTATAATGACATTTTAGGAAAATAATTTTAAATTAAATGTACAAAGGAAAATGCGTATAAAAACTTTGTACTAGAAAAAAAGAAATATTTGCGTTTAATTACGGTCGAATTTCGACCGCTGTGAAGGGCAACTAGTAAATATAAATATACATCCTTACAAACCTTCCCATTTATTATATAGTAAGACAAAACGTAAAATATACATAATAACAATATATTTATTGCATTCAGAATAGAAAAAAAAACAATAGAATAAATTTTGTAATAATTTATTCTATTGTTTTTTTAAGAATTTTAAACGGAGTTTAGTCACTAAATAGCGGTTATTTTAAACAACATAAAACATTAAAATGAGTATTTTTCATTAAAAGTATTGTCCCACTGCTGGGTGTGGGTCTTTAAGAATGAAGCTTTAGGCCATAGATTACCGAGCTGGCCAAAAGCGTATTGATAAACTTCACAAACCTTCAGTTTTTCCTCTCCGTGTTTCCCTTTCCCGTTACGCAAGTGATAATTTAATTTCCAATACGAACATAATTTAAAAAAATATCGTTGTCTGGGATTCGAACCTCGGACTTTGGCTGTCATTGCTATGTTGCGTTTCATACATTTATAATATAAAATATATTATACATGTCACTAATGGTAATTAAAAGACGGGAAGTAGCAAGTAATTACACACCACATTAAATAAACAAATTATACAATAGCCATAAATAGTTAAGACTCATCTCTGCATACTTTTCTATTAACAACCCGTAAAATGATAATGACTCCCAATCGAAACACGCAATAAGATAAATCATCTTATTCTGATTTTACTCACGATTTCATTCCAATAGTATTCAAATAAAATTTGAATTACTATGACAGATCATTGATAATCTGTGGTCATTGAAATCTGAAGAATATAATCTGTTAAAAATACAGGACGTTCAAGAAGATCAATCCAGTTTTAACAATTATAAATGCAATACAATTAACACATAAAATTATCGAGCCCAGGCGTTCACCCTTCTTTGACTGTATCTTAGCCGTTCAAAAAGTGGGAGGGACACTATATATGGTGTTGGATAGAAGGCACACCACACAACCGGTCTTCGGCGTCGGACGAAGACACGCAGCAACATGAAGTACTTGGTGAGTTGAAGTTGGCAGTGAAGTGGCAGTGTTCAGTGATAGAATAAGTTTAAAAAAAAGATAATCCGCGCTTCCGGTCATGTAAAATTCTTTTTTTAAATCCGTTACATCTCGTTGAAATATTTTAAATAACTCGTCTTCGATTTAATTTTATGCGTTTTATTTCTACCAAAATAGTGAATAATTAAAGCGGTAATAACAGTATAAATCTATCTTTAAAATATATTCTTGAAACATTAAACATTTTAGTTTTTATTGGTTTGTTAAACAACCTATATTTGGTGTAAAATTTTGCAATTATGATATTTCTTTTAAAATAACTTGAATTGCTCAATTATTTAACATTTGTTTAAATATATGATATAGTATTTTAAACTATACCAGTATAAAAATATGTTTACATTTGCACTTATTACGATATTTAATCTATTTCATGATTTGTTGAATTTTTTAAACTTGCAAAATATTACATTATTTACCGGCAAAAATATAACAATATTAAAATAATTACGAGCAGACTCAAATACATGTATTACGTAAAAACGCGTTTTACACAATTCTTAACTTTCAAACAAAAACTTAAAAACATTTAATAACCAAGAAGCGGTTCCCATGGTTAAAATTAACTGTCGGTTCACGTAACAAAGATGTTTAACTACAAATGTAGTTTCCATAATAGCTCCAACATTACTAATTTTCTAAACAGGGCAACAGGTAGTATTTTTCTTTTCACTTTCTGTTGTACGTGAAAGCACCTTAAATTAAAGATACACTACGCGCTTACAAATTAGAATAATTGAAGTCTGCTCTACATTTCTTTTACCAATTTCGACTACTAAAACATGAATGAATTTCGAGAGAATTTTTAGTCTGCTAAGAATTTAAGAAGTACAAGTATTTTTTAATATTTACATGATTAAATTTTATCTCGTTACTAATCAGGTTAAATCATATTTCATATAATATAACATCATACCTATAAATAAATATTCAAAAAGGTCAATCGTCGAATAGTCAGATAAATTATGTTTTAATTGATATCTATGGTATTATTAAACTAAATAAAAATAATAAACCCAATATTAAATATTATCAAAAAACCAATTAAAATATTAATCTAAATTATACACGAATACTCATCTGAGTGTTCTTAATATATACATAAAATTAAAAGACAACGTCAATTTTACGTAAAAATTAAATAATAAATATACAAAAGTAAATTTTATTAATATTCAAATTGACTTTACGTAATATTAATGTTTTATTCAATATCATATTCTATTGAATATAAATATTTAATAGTAATTTCAAAAAATCTACTGTTTTACGAACTTGATAAATACTATCAATGTAAAATTTAATTTTAAAATCACGATTACTTAATCAATCAAATTTGCTGTATATTAATCAAATTTGCTGTATATTTAAAAGTATGAGTTATTGCTAATTTATGTAAATCACATCTCTTTGAGATGGCATTTTAATTGCAAAAACAAACTGTTTGATTGATGTTTGTAGGTTTTATTAGAAGCGTGAAGTGTAGGCCATGCAGAAGAGACGTATGATCGAGAAATATCGATCGAGAGATCTTGACACCTAAAAATTCCTTTGCATCTCGCTGCTTTTGGATGCGTTGCTGCGTTGTGTCAAAGTAGTACAAGGCTTTCATACTCCGTTACTACGTCTCTTCTGAGTGGTCTGCACCTCAGTTGCATAAATGGCACGTGAGTTATGACATAGGCGGATGAGGGTTTCAAAGTAAATGAACTAATCAGTCAATGTAACATAATTTGAGCACCACTGGGCAGTGTAATGGTTAATTTGGTAACGCTTCACTAACTCTACTGATACGTAACGTGTTATTGATGATACTGTAATGTTTATTGTGTAATGATTATGATGATTGAAAATATAAAAAGGATGTTAGCGTAAACCCAACTACGAAATAAATAAAACTGTATCATCATTTAAAAAAGCTGTAAAATAATAAAAATATTTAAAAAATATTATGTCATTCCATAAAATATATCAATCGAAAGTTAAATAAAATCTACTCAAAGCTTAACTTATTGTTTTGATATGTTTAATTACTTTAAATAAATTAATATTTCATTTATTATTAAAATAATAATAACGTCACTTATTTGTGACTTTCAATATTTCTCAACCCTACATACATATGAATCATAGCTTAAAAACGAGCTCGTTTAAAAAAAAAAACAGTTCTTAATTCAAACGTTTGCGGTGTAGCAAAACCATAGAGGTAAACGACACACGCATGTAAACAACTCTCTACGGCGCGTCCGGAAGCATTAGTCGAGCAATGTCACTAGTTGTACTGATGGATTTCCTGCCGTATCTCGTACTCACTTTCACTGCGCCGTGGATGTAATCTATGTTTGTTTGTTTTGTTCTTGTAAGTTTTATGTTTGTTCTAAATTAATTTGATTTTAACGATTTTGTTTGTTTAATTAACTGAGATTATTACTATTGGTATTAATGTTAGTTTCGTGACGATATTAGCACAATTATAATTTTTCCAATTATTTTAATTGAAATCTCTTAAGATTGTTACAAAAAGGTAGATATTTATTGTTAAATACGCGAAAAGTTTGATTTTGGAAGTAATACAATTTTTTATAGATTGAAATCTCAACTAGCGGATAAATATAGTTTATCGTAAGCGGAAAAATAACAATGTAATAGATATAATAATTAGATCCGTATCAGTAAAAATATTTCAACAAAAACTCAAAAAGCGTAACATCCAGTGCCTGCAATATCGAGATAAAATATTTGGAATATTACAAAATAACGATATGTTATGAAACGCGGTAGTTATGCGCGTAATATGCACATGGTTTAATATCTGGGTTAATTAAACTGTTACAAACAATAGCGTGCTCTGGAGCAATCATCTTGTATGTTGTTTTGTAAAAAAAATAATGGTATCGCAGTGTTGTTCCATTGTAAAAAACTAGTTTACACATTGTCGGGACCAATGCACGATTACATGCGTTTGTAAATTTAAGTTCATTTTAATAATGTGAATAATATTTTTTTGATTTTTTGTAATTTTTTTTGGTTCCTAAATCTTCTATATTACTTGCGGGGCCTAAAGGAGAATAAAACAACTAAATTATGTAATAATAAATTGTTTTTGTGTGATTAACGGATACACAAAGGGTAATTTTTTACCATATTAAAGACAAAAGGAAAAGATAGATAAATAATATGAAGCTGCTCAAAAAAGAGTTTTACTTTCAAAAGAATTGTCTTAAAAATTAGGTATTATGTATCATAGAAAACAATTAAATGAACTAACTTTAATATAAGGCAGATTATGCTCTACTTATTACTTAACGATAACGATAAGAATATAATTACATTTTTTTCCTTAACTATCACTCAAAGCTTAGAGTTCAGTTATCATTAGCTCTACATCTGTCTTTCAAATCCATTGAGAGTATAAGATAACTGTAGTAGAATATTAAAAAAAAAAAGATCATCAATTTTCAAAGACAGTAATAACAAATATATGTATCACTTCTACTGCATAAGCTCTACATTTTCGTAAACTCTACTTTTCTCTGCGCACACGAGATAGCATCAGCTAAACGAGAGTATTTTGTAACTTGCCTTTCGTTTAGTGATTGCCGTAATAGCCCAGCACTTATAACGTGCATTTATTACAGTATAATGCGCTTTGAGGATTTATGAAGTAATTAAAATAATCTATTCGTCATGTTGAAATACGTGGCGGTAATACTATTAAATAATTAAGTTATCACGAGGAAGCGATTAGTTTATGTTTTATTTGTATTTTAAATATAGATATTTGTTTAATAGTGATTAATTTGGTGCTTTATTTACGATATCGTACTTTTTACGACTTTTTTTTGCTTTAAACTTCGTTTATTATATAAACATAAAAACATAAACGCTTTCAACACTCATAGCCCCATAGTAGGATTTTTTCCTGTGTCGTGGGTGCCATGGACACACACAGACGAATACACAAACACCCAGACCCAGGACAGAAATCTAAACTCATCATACAGATGTCTGTCTGGTGGGGGATCGAACCCGGGACCCACTGCGTGTCAGACCGGTATGGTGACCGCTCAGTCACGCGGGTCGTCAAAT
Organism: Cecropterus lyciades; assembly: GCA_002930495.1. NCBI lineage: Eukaryota > Metazoa > Arthropoda > Insecta > Lepidoptera > Hesperiidae > Cecropterus > Cecropterus lyciades. The sequence continues at coordinate 82,642 of MOOZ01000059.1, read as the reverse complement.
ATGTCTAAGTACAGTTATATGAGTCTGTGTCTTTCTGTAAATATCATTTTTCCCTTCTGTGTTGATACTATCATTAGACATACTATTAAGGAATTAGCTTTTTGCATCAGTAAGATAGGAAAAATTATTATTACCTAACAATAAATAACAAATTAGCTTTAGCCTACAATTGTGAACTGGGCCCATGCATTCGTTATTTCAGACATATAGATTTTTAGATTAATTTATTTCTTGGCTATTAAATTTATTTATTAGCTTCAATCAATACACTTAAGCAATTATCGATTACCTTGCGAGCAAAGTGCCAGTTTATTAATTTAAGAAAGGAGAGCAAAAACTCGTGTGAATAATATTTCAACGCAGACTACGGGTTTCTTTCACTGGCCAATTGTAAAGCGAAATTATGTTTACTAAGGCCTTACCAAAGATAATTGTAAGAAGCCCATTAAGTAAATATAATCGCATGAATAAGAGCTACCAGTAATTGTTCGGAGAGTGTGAACAGTGGCGCATAGGAAAGTCGCAATAATTGTTGATAACAATTAAGTAATTATGTGCAGAGAAGTTTTAAATGTTCGTTTGGTTTGTTGATGAAACAAAGGTTTGTTCAATAAAACAATGCGACTAGATACGGGTATAATATTAAACTAAATAGACATTAGAAAGTCAATTTTATCTAGAAACTAGTGGATCTAATAATATGTGTGTAGAATATAATTATGTATTAATTTGGCTATTTACTTCCGCTTCGCGTGCGGGCGAATACTTGTGTAACGCTTATATTTTTATTCTATTTTAAATACGATGTAATCAAGATTAAGTATCTGTGCTCTCCTTATTTGGAGCGTCTTGTTTCCGACGATTATGTAATGTAGGGAAAGGCATTTTTAAAACCTTATTGGATTACTTAGTACAATTAATTATCTTTATTGATTTAATTAAAGTAGTGAATGTAGTCTGAAGAGAAGTTCTTTTAGTGAGAAAAGTTCAGGTTATAGTATGCATCACTGATTTTAGACATCTTTAAGATTTTACTAACATTCAGGCCTATTGGATTAATCGGGATTATCCTTTACTGTTAAACCAATTAATAAACAATCCAATTTTATGAATAATGAATATTTTTCTATAATAAATTGTTCTGACATTCTTGGTTCATTTATCAGTACTTGACTTAATAGATTCGTTTTTTGTCCTCAGGTTGTTTTGGTAGCCTCCTTGGCCGTGGTGGCCTTTGCCAGTGAGGAGAAAGGCGCATCAAAACAGGCGGTAGCCGAAGACAAGAAACAAGAGAAGAGGGGGATTTACGACACCGGCTCTTATGGAGGCGGCTCTCACGAATTTGGTGGTGATGGCGGTCATGAGTCAGGTGGATACGGCGGCGGATATGGCGGTGGTTACGGCGGTGGTTACGGCGGTGGTCACGGCGGTGGTTACGGCGGTGGTCAGGAACTAGGAGGTCACGAGGGCATCAGTCTCGGAGGTCATGGTGGCGGTCACGAGGGTATTAGCTTCGGAGGTCATGAGGGCATCAGCCTAGGAGGTCACGGTGGTGGAGAGTTTGGAGGCGGCTCTCACGATTCCTGGAGACCCATTACCGATGACCATCATCATCATCATCACGAGCACGTCAAGACCATCGAAGTCGTGAAAAAGATCCCTGTACCTTACACCGTTGAAAAGCACGTTCCTTACACCGTTGAGAAGAAAGTGCCCTATGAAGTCAAAGTACCCGTACCCCAGCCCTACACCGTAGAGAAGAAAGTCCCCGTTACTGTCAAGGAGTACGTCAAATACCCAGTCTACGTGCCAGAACCCTACACCGTCGAAAAGAAGGTCCCATACGAAGTTAAGGTCCATGTTGACAAACCCTACGAAGTCAAAGTGAAAGTCCCCACTCCTTACACCGTCGAAAAGAAGGTGCCCTATGAAGTGAAGGTCCCCGTTCCCCAGCCCTACACTGTCGAAAAGAAGGTCCCAGTTCCCGTTAAGTACGAAGTCAAGGTTCCCCAACCCTACGAAGTAATCAAGAAGGTGCCCTATGAAGTGAAAGTCCCCGTCGACAAGCCATACAACGTGTACGTCCCCAAACCCTACCCAGTGCCAGTGGAGAAGCCCTACCCAGTAACGGTCCACAAGCCCGTTCCCTACGAAGTCAAGGTCCCAGTCGACAAGCCTTACAAGGTCGAGGTGGAGAAGCCTTACCCAGTCCACATCAAGGTGCCAGTACCCAAGCCTTACGACGTGTACAAGAAGATCCCTTACACCGTTGAAAAGAAGGTGCCTTATGAAGTCAAGGTGCCCATCGACAAGCCGTACCCCGTGTATAAGGAAGTGCCAGTTCCTCTCTTGAAGGAGGTGCCCTACCCCGTGAAGGTGCACGTGCCAATTTACTTTAAGAAGGAGGTTGAACAACATCACCAGCACCACGGCTGGCATTGAGTTCTGTCGCAGTAGGTCTCACACCAGTACCTTATAGGCTAAGTTCGAAATGTGATTTAGTATTCGTAGTGTATATATTTTAACGAAATTGTTATTATCTCGGTGCTACCGCTCACGTTGTATGGTTGTGATGTGTAATGTATGAAGTCTAGTATGTCTAGGAAGTCAAATACATCTGATCCCCGCATAGCTGTTTCAGCGCGCGGTATGTTTAATGAATGTTCTGTTATTATTTTGTTTATCTCTTTGTATGCTTTGTTTTTTAATGTACATGTAATTATAAATGAATATTTGCGGTTATAATATGTTGAGGCTGATAAATAAATGTATTATAAACGTTTTGTGTGTTTTTTGTGTGACTATCGATAGTTTTTTGTAATATTGTGAAAGCCATCTAATAGTTCGTTTGTTAAACAATCAATTGATGTTAACGATAATAATTTGTACCTAACAACGAAGAGTTTGGAAGACTGTAATATCGTACCCGTTTAGCTCTATTTTACGTTTGCAATCTGGTCAAATGAGTATATTACCACAACTATTTAAATTATGAGACTATCGAACTAAATACCTTTGAAATATTCTTCTGATCATAGAGTAACTGAATCTAACTCAATTGTATTACCATTACGTGAACGATTTGCAAAATGATACTTCCAACATGAAAATAAAAACAAAACACTTTACAAGCTGTGGTTGTTAAAGCACATCAAAGTCATATTATCATTAAAATGATTGATCATAACAACCATTGAAATAGAGCATTTCAAAGCGTCAATTATGATGTACCGAAAATGGCAACAAATGTTGGCGATTTGAAGTTAAATTTCGAATTGAACTACATTATGTTTACGACTACGAACTTCGCCTCCATGTTAACTGTGAATAACAAAATACACAATGGAATTAAGATTACTTAATGTATTTTTTACAATTAGTTGTCTTAAATGAAAAGCCCTGTCAAAATATTTTGGTAGCTCAAGATTAGTGCTTTGATAGACAGACAGCAAATGACATGACATTGCGAAATGCTTAGTGGTAATACGAATGATAGATACATAGATCACGTATAGAAAGCTTAGTGTTTAATTATTTTATTATTATAATTAGTTTTTTTTTTTATTTATTGAAATATACGTAACAGAAATAGAAAAAAATAGTACACTATACCTAATAACTGTATTGAAGACTAGTTTATTCCCACGGCTTCGCTCGCTTTAGTCACGTTTACCGCGGTAATGGAGTATTCTATGTGTCAATCAAGCTCATAAACTATTCGTGTGCTAAATTTCAGCGAAAAGAGTAACAAACGTACATACTTCCTTACATATTTCGCCTTATAATATTAGAATGATAAATATACATTAATCTGAAGCATACATAAAATATATAGGTACAAGTCGCAATGAGGTTGTTACGTTACAAATTTCAATGTGAATGTGCGGAAATGTCCTAGATGAAGTAATTGAGATCGAATTCAATAAGCTTACGATAGTAGAACACTGTAATTTAAATAATTTGATAACACGGTTTCTACACTCATAGTCCCACACTAGGATTATCTCCTGTGTCGTGGGTGCCATTTACACACAAACACGAATACACAAACACTCAGACCCAGAACAGAAATCTAAACTCATCTTTCAAATTTTTGTCTGGCCCTGGATTGAACCCGGGACCCCCTGCGTGTCAGACTGGTATGGTGGCCGCTCCGCCACGCGGGTTGTCAATTCAATTGGTGTATTTACAGCCGCAATGCGAACTTAAAATAAAATATATTATATTATGTACTATCATAATATCATCATTTAAATATTAATTATTACATCTGATAATATAACTTTTATCATCAACAATAATATTATTTTTTTATACGAGTATTGTCTGTAGTCTCCTTTATAATGATATTAAAACAAAATAATGTAAGATGGTAGAATAATTCGTGGTTCGACTTCTGAGGCACCATCGAATAATCTATTTCTGCCTTATAATAACAGTGCTAAGCGTTGCTAAGTTATATTATAAAGGGTCTGGTAAGGGATATATCGTCGTTTAAGTTCTAACACCGCGTAAGTCATTTTTTGGCGGTAATGACATTTTGAATATCATCGTCATTGGAATCGAAATACGCGACGTTTTGTTCAAACACAATCAAGGTACGACACAAAAATACCTTTAAATTATGGAAAATTAAAAGTACAAAATGGAACTTTAGTTGCGTCTATATAAAATTAATCGGTTTTTGCCTCTCCAAAAAAAATGCCAAAAATGACTTACGCGGTGATAGAACTTAAGCGACGATATACTTCTTAAACCAGTTGATCCAATTCAGTTCTCAGAAGTAGTAACGCATTTTTTGTGGAAATGTGTAATCAACCCCTAGGTAAGATCAAAGTCTCACCTAAGGTTAGCCACAGATGCGTTGCTATCCCTGAGGACTAA
>MOOZ01000059.1:0-10922 GCA_002930495.1 Cecropterus lyciades | reverse complement strand
TACTGTGGGGCTATGAGTGTAGAAAGCGTTTATGTTTTACGTTTATGTTTATGATTCATAAATAAGACACTTGATTTAACGTATTAACGTATTAAATGAAAAGAAAATATAATACTGGCAGGTCACTTCATTCTTGATATCATTTGGCAACGAGTCAACACAACATCATTACATATACTTCCGTTCATAAACGACAGCTTTGCCGTTCGCGGCATAATTATTCTTATTTACCAATGCAAAATATTTTAGACCGTGTCTACAAATTTTTTGGAGATAATAATGAAAATCCAGAAAAGTATACAATTAAAATAATTGCAATTGCAAAATAAAATCTACCTCAAAAATATCTTTATTGCCCATCGCAGCTTACTCAAACGCACTGAAAAGAAAAATATAAGGATGGCAGCACACTTCACCGTCGATATAATTCGACGAGTCAATTACAGCGTCATCATACTTCCGTTCATTAGCAAACGCCAGCTTTGCCGTTCGCGGCAAAATAATAAATTCCGCCACCAATTTGTTCGAGCAATTCTTTCGTCGCCCAATTCTATAATTTGACGTAATGTAGTCTCGTAAATTCTTATCGAGTGGACGATATCGTGGGTTCAAGATCTGTGGATACGACTAAAATGTATTACAAGGTGAATTGCTTATTTAAGTAATGTTTGGATTTGGTGCGAAAGTTAAAAAAAAAACGAATTATAATATTTCGACATATAACAGCTTTTAAAATAAATTGATTAAAGCATACAGTTGTTTAAATTGTGCAATATTTATAATATGGTAAAATAATTATTAAGATTAGGCTGAAATTAATACTGATTTACGTTAAGCTTATAAGTGTAAATAATTAATGTAGGGCATAGATTTCTTTAAATGGAAAATAATGAGTGTCGAAAACAACTCTACATAAATTTTCCTTGTTCAATATTTAAAGATTCCATTCCTTCTTTATTGTTAAAAAGGGACGTAAGAAAACGAAATAAATCGTTGTCAAGACGAGATATTGCCACCGATTACATTACATCAGTTAGGCTATAAATAGATAAATTGATTAGATGTTTGGAAAAATTCCAAATTAGTTTCCTTTTTTTTATAATTTCAATAAAAAAATTTAAAGTACATTTGGCAAAGGGAGATCTTCCGCCAAGCTAGGTGATCATGCCTGGGGAGCGGCCGTGCTCCGACAGTTTGTGTTCGGAACTTGTATATATGCACTATGTTGAGAAATCTCCGATAGCGTGATTCAAAATACGGTGACGTCATCTGTTGATGAGTAGCGGGAGGTCGCCACATCACCCCCTGCTCAGAGCAGAGGTCGATGTAATCCGCACATGTGACTTCTTCGCCGTACAAGCGCCTTCTTAGTCGCCCTCTATCTGCGGTGAGTCGAGATGTGAGCGCGAATTGAGGTCTTGGGATACCCTCGGTCCACGATGAGTCGGAATGTGAGAGCGAAGTGTGGAGGCGAGCAATGGCTGCTCAAGCTGGATCCGTGAAGTCGCGGAGAGAAGCTGTATCAGGAACAGGAAGCGTTGTAATGATGCGCTGCGATGCACCTGATTGGCTGAGGCTGTGAGGCTGCGGTCCATCCAGGGAGTGAGGTTGCCACCATAGATGAGCTTCAGAAGGGTTGTATCCTTGTCTGGGGTCACCACTTTGTCAAAGGGAGATCTCCCGCCAGGCTAGGTGATCATGCCTGGGGAGCGGCCGTGCTCCGACAGTTTGTGTTCGGAACTTGTATATATGCACTATGTTGAGAAAACTCCGATAGCGTGATTCAAAATATGGTGACGTCATCTGTTGATGAGTAGCGGGAGGTCGCCACATACACAAAGCTTATCCACATAGTCTTTCGCACCGCGGCGCGTGGCTGGCCGTGATGGGCATTATTACAAATAAAACACCATGTTATTTTGGCAGCGACTGTACTCCCGCCAGCGGTTGTCTTTATTGGCTTCGACTGTACGTTCCCACAGGAGTGTTTTGGAGCCTAAGTCGCAATACGTAATTTCGAGCATGACTGTAATCCGATTGGGAGCTTGTATTTTTTGATCATGTTACATTATCGGTGTGTAATCAAAACTAATTCTCAGTACATGAATTTTAGTGAGAATTAGTTGAATTGAGAATTAGATTTGGTTTTCGGCAATGATTATACTAAGTGCGATGCTTTTTTTTAACATTTATTGCATTACGCTTAATAAAAATGAGGTTAGTTACGTGAGTTTTGATAAAATTTCATGCAATCTCATATAAAAAGAAAATGACTTCTGGGTATTTGTTTATAAACCTAGATGTGGGTGAACAAAGTGAGTCGGAAAGTTACTTTATTTACTAATTAAAAATTACTAAAAAAAAAAACTTAAAAATTACTAATTAAAAAACGGATACATACTTAAACGCTTAGAACTGGAAGTAATGACTTAATGCAGTTTACCTGACGGTATGAGGTGACTGCAGCTTATGGACACATTCAAATCTTTGTAGAACAGGGGGTCTATCTAAAGCCGATCACAGATACGATGCCATTTCTTAGGGCTCTGACAGTCTCATAGTTCATACCCTTCAACTAAAACGCAAGACATCTTAAGCACGAACGCGTAACAATGTTTTATATTAATTGATATTAGTTACAGGTGTCCATGAATCGCAAAGACCTTAATCATAAAGATTTAAAATTATGTGGATTGCAGGCTGATTATTTAAAAAGTTAGGAATTTATGTAACTTTTTTTTACAACAACATTTGACAGAAGGAATCACCGTCAGGTGTATCAGCTAATCCCTTGAAAATCCTAAACGTTGTTAATCGCATCGTCGCAATAAAACAGGAATGGGAATAATGCACAGGATCTGCAATTTATATTACAAGCTCATAGTCGTATAAATTGTAGCACACTTGCGATTTTTAGATTTTGGGACGACTAAACACAACTATTTCTAGCACAGGCGTATATACATATGTGGCGACCATCTCGGTCCTCGGGATAAGTAACACATGTGTGATCATCTTCATATAGAACCCCTGTTCTTTATGAAGTTGCTTAGAGATGTCCATGGGCGGCAGTGGCTACTTACCATCAGATGGACTGCATGCTCGTTTGCTAATTAAGTGTGATAAAAAAATTATGATTGTTAGATTGTGCATGTATTTGTAAATGTGTGTTACACAGCTCACATGAAAATGTTTCCTTTTAGGATATCATTACAGAGATCTAACGTGCGTACGGTCTAGAGTTCAATTCCCAGCCAGATGGGAATAACATTATGAAAACACCAAATCTTATGAATCTTGAATTAAATTATGAGTAAAATTAAATCTTCTTTATTGTAGTTTTACGTAGCTTGTACACAATAAAAGTCGTTTGTGTATATCAACCCTAAATGTCATATCAGAATCCTACACGCATTCTCTCCCGACAGGTGCTGTGACAGATGATCTTTGCGGAACACTTTTTGTACTATTTACCATCGAAATTTTAGTATTTTAATTTTGCTGATATATTCATTGCCTTTATCGTTGTGATGTGCGGATTATATTTAATTAGTAAAGGTTTGTAGCGTGTTAACAGTAATCTGATATCCAATGTTCAAAATGATTGATACTAAGTATTTAGTATCTTATCCACTTTTTATGCAATTTCGAATAACAATCAATTAAAAAGCTTTGTATAAACTTTGTATTTTTACTAAGTTTTTATTACTTATATATTAGTGGAAACAGCAGTTAACAATTTTGGACGAATAAAATTTAAAAAATGCCTAATAAATTTGCTAAATTTGCCGATTGCTATATTTTAAAAACTTCTAATGAGTCACAATACTTTATGACGTAATTTGAAACGGTAAATACACACATGATACACGAAAAAACCAGCAGATAATCAAAAAAACACACAAGAATTATCTTTAATCTATCCTGTAAGAAAGGAAACATAAGAAACATGATTAAAATAATCAAAAAATAAATAATTGTGATTGTAATTTCAATTTGAATCCGCAATCAATGTATCCATTAATCAACAGACAATGCCTGGAGCAAACTGTGCTATTAATGTAAATTATGCATACTTAACTAGTTTTTATAGGGGCGTGTAAATTACCCCCAGGGACAGTTCATCCGTGGTCAATGTTTGAACACAAACGCGGGCGATTCTTCTATTTGATGTTGAATATTAATAAAGAAATGATCAGATCGGCGGAACTATCATTTCTTGTATTTTTTTAATAAAACGATTACATTGGATCGGAGAATACTATCCCCATGAAGCGACATCCGATTGTATGTAAATTTGTATTTGTATTTAATTTTTTTTTTTTAATTTGTATTTGTATTGAATTTTGTATTTATATTGTATTTGTGTAAATTTTTAATTTTTGTTTTTGTAAAAATTAAAAAAAACGACAGTACTGATTTCAAAGACAAAATATCGTGATATATATACAACTATATTTCCTTCATATAATTCAATATATTGTAAAATTTAGTGGATCATTAGGTATCTCACATTTTTTTTGATTCAATATAGCCTGTAGATTTTTAAGTGTACGTTGTTCAAAATAAACGATCCGTCCATAAAATATAGACTATATTTACCAACGTAATGACTAATATATCTTATATATAAAATCCTCGTGTCACAATGTTAGTTACCTTACTCCTTCGAAACGGCTTTATCGATTTTTACCAAATTCCATACGCATATTCAGTATAGCTGATATACAATCTATTTTTCATACCCCTAAGTGATAAGGGTTGTTCACCCTTAACATTTTTTTTCAATTTTTGAACATTTTTTTTTGTTTTTATTTTTCTATCATGTGGCATTAAAATACATACATCCCTTAATTTTTACCCTTTTATCACCGATCCCTATTTTTCCATAGCCATTTTAGTAATTCAATCATTTATATGGCAAAATTACGTTTGCCGGGTCAGCTAGTAGATATAAAAAATATAGTTTCAAATTTCTTTAAAATATTGAACTTAACGTATAACTTTAACTTATGTTTAATGATACCGTTTTTATCTTGATATTAAATTTATAGTTATGATTGCAGAATAACCCAGAAATAGTTGAGGGTTTATCGGTGGCATGTAATTTATAATCAATTAGGCCGCACCCGGTAAAGGTGTCCCGGTGTAATGTCGTTTTTGTAACGGCACGTGGAAAAAATGTCCTCTAATAGAAAAAGTGGAGATGACAAATGATTCCGCGTTACTAGCTGCGATAGGCTTTTTACTATAAACTTTCACATAGCGCTCATTTGGAACAGCAATGATGTAAATGTTAGTAACTAGCTTATCCCCGCAGCTCCGGCCGCTTATCACGTTTGCCACAAAAATGAGTATCCCATGTGTTAATCCAGGTCATAAAAAATTTCAGCGAAATCCTATCAGTAGTTTTTGCGGTAAAAGAGTAACAAACAAACATACATTCTCGTGAACTTACGTGAATGTTGTATCAAATGAGCCATAGATTGTAAGTTTAGAATGACGAGGTATGAAGGTTGTAGAAGCACTGATAGAACCCGCGTGGCGGAGAGGCCACCATACCGGCCTGTCAGGGAGTGGGTTCCGGGTTCGATCCCCGGCCAGACCGAAATAAGCGATGTATTCAGATTTCTATTCTGGGTCTTTGTGTTTGTCCATAACATACTTATTCAAGGCATTCCAACTTATCACGGCATAAAATGACCACTGAAATATCGGCAAAAATTCATTTAAAACCGCACATCGTGAGCACACTTTACATATTTTTTCCAACTTAGTTATCAAGGGTAGGAACGCATGTGTGCCAGCAGGAAATACTGATCTTATCTGGGGTTAATTACAGATTATGGGTCTGTTATATTTACCATAATTTGGAGTGCATGCTCGTTTCCTACTTCAACATTCTCTTACAACAGCCCTTCTGAAGATGGAAGGGTGACATTGATACCACCGCAATGCCACTGGCCTGTCCTTTGATTGTTCAAGACAAATGACCCTTCCATTTATAGATTTCCGTTTACTTACCACATACAGTATTCCTTCGCACTTCATATCATTCATATTTATTCATGAATTACATACACGCCAGTTGATATCATTATACGTATTCATTTAGTATTTAATGAAGCAATTATCTTAAGCATTTTATAATGACCGAAACGGAGTTAATGAGATCAGTTTACCTATATGGTACCTGCATAAAAGGCAGCCTTGTATGATAAGTCGACACTTCTCTGTAGTTTCGGGACTAAAATATGTAGAGTTTTACGGTATACCCATTCTCTCTGTTTTTGGGTGGACACCCTCAAAAGGTTTACTCGGGTAATTTGGGAATTTTTTATGGCAATAAAATCCCCTTGAAGGCAGTCCTCGGCGCTGCGAAGAGGATTCCGGGATCTCCAATTGAGCACAACCGGAGTTCTTCGGAGCGCGTTGCCGCCTCGGGCTCCACCCAAGTGAGCAGCTGGGCAAACTGCACCGGCTAGTCTTTACGAAGGTATGCGACCACATACCGTCGTTCTTTCTTCGGTCGCTTGGCTGGACGGTTCGAACTCCCACTCTTGTCGCCCGGAAAATCAATTGCTTTTAAGCAGTCAGGTTTTTTGATTAAAAATTTTGAACAATTTTACTTGTTTATTATTTAGTAGCTATTGAGGAGTTTTAGTATAATCAATGAAAATAGTTAAAAACGTGCAAAGAAATATATTTTCCCCGAGCAATAGGGAGAACTTCGCATGAACTGGACTCGTGGCGGTCCACCACAGTTCGCTTTGCGCGCTCTTTTCTGCCGCGAACGTGCAAAATACGGAAAGAGCTTCCATCTGAGGTATTCTTAGAACGTTACGACATGGGGTTCTTCAAGAAAGGTGCAAAGAGAGTTCTCCTTCATCGCTCGCGGTGCATTGGTGACTCTTCTGGCATTGCAAATGTTCATAGGTGGCGAAGACGACTTCTATCAGGTAGCCCATCTCAGAAACTACTGGTCCGATTTGAAAAATTCTTTAGGTGTTAGATAGCCCATTTATTGAGGCTATAGGCTATATATCATCGTCTAAACTTACGCGGGTGAATCCGCTGGGCGCAGCTAGTACATATATATAAAAATGAACTTCGACCACGAAGCGATCATTAGTTGATTTTCATTGCATTTTTGTCTTGCAGTAAATCCGCGGCTCCTCTCAAGATCACATATTCATCAATATGATCTGTAAAGGCCAGGGAAATAATAACTCAATACATGTTGGCATCCCCTGGCCAATTAACTGAGTTTTTCTATCAGTAAGTATAAAACAAGAGCGATTCGTAAAAAGGTTGGTTCCGTATATTTTAGTTCTATATATTAGTTACCTGGCATAAGATTAAAGGAGCAAACGAGCATATTTTTCAAGGTGGTAGAACTCTTTGTGGTTCAAATACAGAAGCACAACCGCCACACCTATTTCAGTTTCCGAGGCGTTCTAAATTAGTCCCCAGGAGTAGCAACGTATTTGTGGCCAACCTCAGGTAACACTGTAATCTTATCTAGGTTTGATTATAAATGTTCATGAGCAGCAATGGTCACTTACCACCAGGTGGATTGTATGCTTGATTGCTTCAATATTATTAAAAAAAAGGGTACGTGTACTTATGTACGCGTGTGAGAAGTTATACTTCTTTGGCATCATTAAATAACCAATAATGAATTTTTATCATTAATAATTTAGTATTAATTATGTTAAATAATAATATTTTAATTTATATCAATAAATAATACATACGGATAGATAACCTCAATTATATTTGCACTTGAAAAAGTCTGTAAACACAATTTTTCACTAATATTTACGAATAGTAAATATATTAATCAAAATATTGAATTTAAATCACTACTGAATATAATTTATCAGCACATATGTAAATCGCACTTACATGAAACTGAAACACGTATGTGAATGTAGACACTAGAAACGTGTGGATAAAAACTATGAATATGAAAACAGTGAACAAAAGCGACGATGGTGCCAACTTGCGCGACTAATAGAGGTTCTATTTCTATTTTGTTGATAGCTTTTGTTTCGAGACTGCAACTTTATACACCGCTGCAACTTCATACTGTAACTATGTGTGACGAATCTTAAAATTTCACTCTCATCAAGAAGTATAACTTCAAAAACCTGATGTAAGTGTCACTGCCGCTCATGATCATCTATAAACAACTTCTTATCAAGGATTCTATCTGAAGTCAATCACATGTGCGTTACTACTCCCAAAAATTAAGGTCGTCTCGTATTTATGTCAGCCATACCATCCAACGAAACTCATGAACAGTTTCACTTTAGAAATAAGAAGAAGAACTTTTCACTTTAGAAGATTTTAATTCAGCTGGAGTATCTTAAAAATATTATAAAAAAGTGTGAAAGTTAGATGTATGTGTGTTTGTTACTCGTTTACGCAAAAACTACTGATTGTATTGAATGAAATTTGGCAAACTTATAATTTATAGCCTCGATTAACATATAGTGGTATACCGTGGTACATGACCCAAGCTGGCAGAGCCGCGGGAAAAATTCATCTTGCCATAAAGATTTTAATCGCCATTTTTATTCTCCCCTTGTTAGTAATTGTTAATTACTCTGTATTGGTTTGTAATCTGTGGACTTAGCTATTCTATACTCTGTGGTAACCTCGGTTACGAGTGGTAAAAAAAATGTCGAAAAGTATTAAACAACAGTTAATAAAGAAAATAATAAACATTGTATTTTTCTTCTATTAATATAAAAATAAAACCACATAAGAGTAATGTGTAAAGTTTGAGAGCGATATGTATATTTATTTACATTATTAACGTAGAAAGGTAATAAATGGCGAATTCAATAAAAAAATTATGGTCCCATTTGGGGGCAAACTAAGAAAGAACTTATACACCTATTTCTGCTACATAAAATAAAAAAATATATAAAGCGTCAATCCTTCAAGGGTAGAAAAAGAAATGCATCGATGACTGAAATTCGAATTTCAAATATGATCACTACAATTGTATTTTTATTAGGAGTATCGGACAATATTTTTCGGGTTCGGAAAATATAATAAAAAATGCATTTGTAATCAATAATGTATATTTCACTCTTTTTAAAATGTATGTCATAGAGCCACATTTCTACATAATCAAAATTAATGAAAAAAAATAAACATTGTTCAAAACTTTAAGGTTTTAAGTCCTTGTATAATCTTGAAGAAAATCAAAACGGAACCCTAAAAAACTTAATAGGATGCGAATTGAAACCGCCAGGAAGTTATCTATTTGTCCACGCCCTCAATCGACGCGGTGCTTACGGAAATGTATTCGTCTTGCTCTATCTTACCAATTTCGGCTCTACCTTCCCTTTCTAACTACCTAGCATAAATTGAATTGAAAAAAGGTCGTAACGTAATAAATAGTTCACATGATACGGTTCTTTACGATCATATATAATGATTATAGCTTTTAATAATATCTCCTACGACGACCAGATAAAATCTTCGCGAATAAGTTTTCATGGAGATTTTTTTATTGTAACTTATTACGAGTATTATCACGTTCTTTGTACAGAAATAAGTAACATTCCATGTAATTATGATGATTTACATTCGTTTATGGGTAAGTGCTTTTGAAAATATTTACAAAAAATATGTTTCTAGAGCAAAATCCTATTGTTCTTAAATCGACTGTACTTAAAAAATAACTAAATAATTATTTGTACAGTTTTATTTAGAACTAGCTTTGTCTTGTGGTTTCACCCGCGTTTATACGGTTAAACGCGGGTGAAACCACATGACACTCTTAATTGTAATATTTTTTTAAAGAATAGATGGACATTTTTTTTTCATCAGATTAAACTAGCAAAGCCTGGACTTCATGTCCACCTGATGGCAAGTGATTACTGCCGCCCATGGACATCTGTAATCAATTCATACAGAACAGGGGTTCTATCTGTCGATCACAGTTGTATTGCTACTCTCGATGACTGAGATGGTCGACTCATATATAAGTGAGCCGGCACACCTTTCTACCGAAACACGAGAACTGTTTCACGGTAAAAATAGGTGTGACGGTGATACCTCCCTGGTCTACACTGGTTCTACCACGTGGTAAATGAAATGAATTTGACAAAGCACTACCGTGCTTTTCGGTTGTTAAGAGAGTAAGTGTTTATAGATTTTCATATATATGATATCATATTTATGATTTTTTTGAGGCATTCCATCTTAGTCCTCAGGAGTAGCAACGCATCTGTGGCTAACCTTAGGTGAAACTTTGATCTTACCTAGGGTTGATTACAGATGTCCATGGGCGGCAGTAGCCACTTACCATCAGGTGGGCTGCATGCTCGTTTGCTACCTCCATACTATATAAAAAAAAAAAGGTAACACATACATACATATTGTAAGATATACTGTTACATAAAAACAAGGACGTAAAATATGTTTAGAATCCTTTAGTCAAATTCGATAGTATTACATTAGTACGATTTTAAGCTCATAAATAAAAATACCAAAAATTATGAAAATTAGTATCATTTATTCATTTCCCCAAACATTTTTGCGAGTATATGCAATGTACACGTGGAATTTTCATTTTTATAACACTTATTTTACATTTTGTTTGGAATTATGAACGTTCATTGGAGTAAGCAATATTAAGTTTTAATGTAAAACGAGCGGACTTATTTAATGTGACGTTTACGCTATAACATATCTATATAAGCTATCTATACAAATTTACAGGTAGAGCCCATGTGATTTGACTTCGAAAGCTCTACCACGCCGATTTCTACTTACTATCAGTAGAGTAAAGAACTGCTTTGTTCGGGAAGGGAAGTAAGAACATAGCAAGGTTCGTTCCAACTTAGTCCTTTTTTTATAATATGGATAGTAGCAAACGAGCATGCAGCCCACCTGATGGT
>MOOZ01000058.1:1256825-1269396 GCA_002930495.1 Cecropterus lyciades | reverse complement strand
ACTTAAATTATAGGCTTAAACAACATTTAATAAAAAAGAAATATATCAAAATCTATTTATTTTTTTGCGTATGGACGCATATGCAATAAAATAAATAGACAATATAGAAGAATGAAAACCTTCGCAGTGCGTATAACACTGCGCTAACTACTAACATTTTTTTTTAATTAACATGCATATTATCGATGCTAATATCAAAAATTAACAAAAAATACTAAAAATTACTTAACGCTATCGTGACCTTTTTTTGAATTTTCCAATTGTGTCAGAAAAAGGTCAATATGGACATTTTGAAAAACAGAGTTATAACACTTCATTTTAAAGTAGGTAAATTGTTGGCATAGGTAACGTTATTTTAATACCCGATAAAGGGATTAGCCACGATTGCCATGTTTTCAGTGACTTAAATAATAAAAGACTAAATAAAACATCAAGCCACAACACAGACGGATTGGCTTGCAGCCAACCGACAAATGTTACCTTTGAGTAAAAATATTTTCTGTACGTTCTCTAATATAAATAGACTTAGATCATTTTTACTCAAGTTTTTCTGTCGTTTATAGTATTTATATCGAATTATCGAAATGTAGACCTATTTAGGTATTTTTTTTAACTCATTGAAGTAGCAAACGAGTATGTAGTCCACCTGATGTTCATCTGTAACCACAACATACGAGCAACTTCTTATAGAAGAGGGGTTAACAAGTCAATAACAGATTGCTACTCCCGATGGTTGAGGTAATCGCCTCGTATGCAAAAGGGCCGCCAACTACACCCTTCCATCGAAACGCAAGAACTGCTTCACATTACTAACAGGTGAGGCGGTGGTTCCTCCCCGGTCGAACTACATTGGTTCTACCACCTGGCAAAATGTGACATGATCATAATAGATACGAATACATGGACACACACTAAGACGAAACTCAAGAAGAATAAGACCCAGAACAGAAATCTCAATTGGGCGGAACCCAAATGCGGGGCGGTAATAATAATATACTACTACTATTTTAAACAATATATAAAAAAATGCATTGAAAGAACATATTCGTATTATATGGCTTTTTGCGAAAAAATGGTATAACAATATCAAAAACCTGAGTTCATCTTCTAGAGCGTTAAATTAAGCAATAAAATTTTTGTCTTGTGTTATAACTTGTGTTATGATTTTGTCTTATATACCTAATGTCAACTCCAAGTTTCATAAGAACCGAGTCCGTAGAAGCTGAGTTATCCAAAATTATTTTAAAAACAGGGTGAGTGATGGTGGTTTCCACCCCATAACTTGAGTTTACCATCCGATCCCACCTATGTCCAAGAAAGAAAGTTCCGTACTGAAATTTCCCATCAAATGAAAGAAAAAAAATTAAATCGGTTTACTTGAGTTATTCAAGAGTATAAGAAATCGTGTTTTGTCGATTTTCTGGGACAACTGCCAAATTATTTTCAATTTCCATAAATTGGGACCCCCTGTGACTAATCGCATCAAATGTCGTTCAAACCATGTTGATACATACACAAAAAAAAAGTATAAGTGGCGAATAGATAACCTCTCTTCCTTTGGGAAGACGGTTAAAAATTGAATTAAATTAATATAAAAACCGAAATGATGAAATAATTACAATCTATTTTCTAATTTTATTATTTGGTTATTTTGATTGATCGTCTTTGTAGAATGTAATTAACTTTTAGTCAATAAAATCTTCATCGTTTTGTACAGTTTATAGCAACAGGTTTGTGAACTAACAGCTTCTGTTGGAGAAAATGGCCGGCAGCGTCTAGTTAAATGGCCTATTGTTCGCTTTCTATATCAGTTTGGGCACTAATAGCTTCCATTTTGCGGTACAAATAAAATTTGAGCCATAATTTTATCTATGTACAATGAAATGTAATGTATTTATTATGGTTTGTACGTCAGTTTGCCACCGTATATTGTAATGCGAAAAACCGACACTTTACGTTACAGTCTAAATAAACCTGTTTCGCCATACTTTTAATATTTACTATTAATTAATTGGCATTCTTTGCAAGTTGCTTAAAGATATTGTTGAGTAAGTATTCGAGTTGTAAAATACCATTCCTAGAAATCAATTCCAAATAACGAAAAGAAAAAGAATAATCATAATGTCAGAAAAAAATTGTTACGTTTTAAAATAAGAGTTATTCTATTAACTTTGTTATTAAAACTTTTGAGAAGGTCTAGGGAATTTCCGACCGGATGAAATCTGTTTTACAAAAATAATTATTCTTTATTTTATTGTTGCCATTTAAACTTTTAAACCGTTTAGGGAATGTCCGTTCGGATGTAGCGTGTTTTATAAAACAGCCCGCAGACATTAAATTAATGATTTATTTAGCTGTAGTCTAGTCTAGTCTACGTAATACAAAATAGTTATTTTTAACATCTTTATTTCAATTATTACACGTTATGTTTTTTTAATAGCTCGCGAGTATAAGATTCCTAGTGTGTCTCATAATCAACGTATTTGTGATACAAATTGATACATATCATTTTTTAAACTTACTGTGTTGTATTTTAAGACTAACTTGTAACAAAATATTGTAACACGTTTGTAATTACTAAAATTTAGAAGATCTTAGTATAGGCTCGACGATTGATATCCAGGTTAACTGTAATAAAACAAAATTATATAATGATGTTGTGATGTATGTTAACGTTGAGTTTTTTAATAGTAGATAATTTGACATATTATATATATTTTAAAATGAGAACAATCGTTTAGTCTTAATTGTTTTGATTGATAATGAAGCATCGCTAAAAGGCATAAATGTCTTTCTGTCTGTTTTTATATCCTAAAAATACAAGTAAAGCTGCGACAATGTAAGTAATAGTAGGAAAAGATTAGGATTTTAAAAAATACGCCTGAAGGTAAAAATATAGCAGTAACTGAGTTTTGTTACGAAGTTGAGTTTTGTTTGATCCGAGTTTTGTTACGAATATTTAAATAGCTTAAAGATTTTTTCCTACTTTGATATTTATTTATTATTTTTTAAAAAATAGTAATATATCATCAACACCATTATCAGCTACTAACTGTTATTAATACTCATTTGGAATGCTAAGAATACTATTGAAGTCATATAAGCACCATTGACAATGTTAGCTAATTTTGTATGACAGGAGTTACATAAAGCTAAGAAATTACTATTGTACATAACGGTTAAACACATTAACTAATACGAAACACCAAAAAGAAAAAAAAAAGTCATACAACAGGAAAAATATAATACGCAGTTGCCAAATTGGTGCTACTCTCGAAACAAAGTCTTTGAACAAAATAAAGTTTATAAGTGTGATAATAAGTAATGAAAATTGTTGAACTTGAACTCTTGATATTGAACAGGACGGCAATATTTCCTAACTTTATACCATCTCGTAAACAACAAAGTCGTGATATGCTGGCTTACGTCGCTTAATGGCGCTCCTCGGGATATAAGAGCACTGCGGGGGTCAGAATCAACGCTGCACACAATGTTTTTAATGTTACACACGAGTATCATACATAGTGGTAGATTGTAATAAATTATGTACAAGAGCTCCTCTGCATTGTGGGTATCGTGGCCAATATGGATAATTGGACATAAACAAAGACAAGTACTCAAGCTGACCCAGAATGAAAATCTAATTTTACTATTTGGTCTGATCGGAAATCGAATCTGAAACCTTATGTGTTCATCCATTCATCAACTGAAAATCCACTTCTGGACATAGGCCTCCCCTAATCCGCGCCACTCCAACCGATGCCACCAGTCTTATGTGTTACATTGTACATATTGTCGTGTTGCGCGGGTACTCAATTAAGGTATTCTCATTAACTAATGTACATATGATATTATTGTGTTGAGCGGGAAATCAATTGTGGTATTCTCATTTAGTAATGTACAAAAGGAATCTTCGAAAACGAGATACAGTTGATCAAAGAACGTAATATGTTTTTATCAACTAGTTAGTTGCAGATGTCCAACGACTGTATTGCTCAACGCGGCGGAGCATTAACATCAGGCGGAGTAGATGGTCATTTGGTACTTCTATCTTGTATACTAATACTTATATACTTATACTTAGTACTTATAATATTATAAAGCTACAGAGATTGTTTGTTTGTTTGAAAGGGCTAATCTCAGAAACTATTGGTTCGAATTAAAAAAATATTTTAGTGTTGAATAGTCCACTTATCAATGAAGGCTATATGACATCACGCTATGTCAGCTTGTTTATTTTACCCCTTTTACATAGTAACGAGTAAAATCGCGGGAATATACAGTAGCTACAGCTTGATTTAGTCATCGTAGCTGGAAACCTGCTTTTTCTATCACGCTATTTTGTATTACGATTCACGCGATACAGCAATCAATGTTTTGTGGTCTAATCGTCGATAAAAAGACCTCATAACCCGATGATGAAGTGATAAAGAAATCACTTTTTAAACCAATGGCGTCAAAACCAACGTCACCTACTGACATGTCACACTGAGAACGAAATAGACTAAAGTGATATTTTGGAAATTAGATTTATATTCAAAAATACTGCTATTAACATATTTTACAGTCTAGCGAATTTCGTGCTAGAAAAGGACAAACATAAATATTACGTTAATTTAAACGCGGCTTCTTTTTAAAATAAAATTAAAACTCGCTAAAGTGCACACTTATATTTTCCATAAAATACAATTTTATTAGCTATTTCATTATTTTAATTTTGCATTAGGTCACATTTATTGTCACTATTCGATGTGTTTAGTGAATTAAACTTGAGTAAAATATCATTTGGGATCAATTTTCTCTTGATATAAGGTCTGACAAGTATTAAAAAAGGAGGGTCTAGGGCAGGTAGACAGTTATGTTGGCTAAGTACTCCTGAGAGCCAAGTTGCAACGCCTCCTTTTCCTTATCACGTCCTATCTATAATAAATCATAAATATTCTTGACCTACCTGACCTACCTGATTTTAGTCAATAATACGTTGCTGCTATAACTGAGAACTTAGCTGGAATCTATACTGAAAGTGTTTCGCCCTTAGCGCCGTTCAAGCCAGCACAGTCGTAATATAATTGCTGTTCTGAACACGACTATCATATTATAGGGCTGACATAGGATAACCGAAATGTCGAATGGCAAAGAGTCCCATAGCCTAGAGGCTACTTTGTAATACTTAATAATCGAATTTTTTATCGATCGAAATCGAATCTTTTGAATATCTTTCAATCGAATGAATTTTATTTATGTATTTAAATTTTGCAAAGTAGTAAAAATATCAGGAATAATACTTCCAAACGATCTCAAACTCTCAAAGAACTTCTGGTTTGAAGTGCGCTGTGAATATTCTGCTCCGATAATCAAGTCCATTATTCGACAGCTATTCACATGAATTTTCAGATTTTACTTGAATACTAAGCTTGTTGATATAAATTTATTTTATTGAGATCTCCAATTACTTTAAAAAATAGTAGTAGTTTACTCAACTTCGCAATATAAATCAAACTTCAAAGCTTGCGTGAAGTATTTCAAGTGTGTATTATCTCTTCAATTCTTATTCTGTTTTCTATTTTATTGTGGCATTGAATATTTTAGAGTACGTATAATATTTCAAATTACATTATTTTAATAAGACATACGAGTACAATGATACTTCTAAGTTCGATATTATTTTTCTTGTATAATATTTCCATAATAAAAATTAATACGAAAAAATAATATACTTAGTAGTTATTGTTGAAAAAATAAAAATAGCTGGCCAAGAATAAAGCTCGTGCAATTGGAATAACGGTTTTTAAGGGTCAATTATTAGTTTTGAAATTATATAAAAGGTTCCAAGTAAGGCTCCAATTAATCCGATATGTTTTGAGAGAAGTAATCGAGCAATACTCTTTATATAATCGTTCTCGATTTAATCTAATAGTTAAAAAATCTGATATTGTTAGACTAATATAGTATAAATTATATAATAAGAATATATATATATATATATATAGTATACTAGCTGCGCCCCACGGTTTCACCCGCGTATTAGTTACTACAAAGAAAACTAATTTATGTATTTATTTGGATAAGAATAAATATTATATTTATAAAAACAACTACGCAAATAATGCATTATTTTGGAAGAAATTTGGTTAGCATATAAAAGGGTACAGTAAGTTTACCTGAAAAGATAGGCATATGCTGTCGCTGACTTTTTTAGAACTTTTAAAGGGGATCAAATCTGCCATACATAATTTTTACGAATGTTTAAACGTTTACGCAGCGCATGCAGCAAACCAAAAAAAAACCCCGATTTTGAAACATTCTTCATCGGTGCTCCGCTCCTGCTGGTCTTAGCGTGATGATATATAGTCTATAGCCTTCCTCGATAAATGGGCTATCTAACACCGAAGAAAATTTTTCAAATCGGACCAGTAGTTCCTGAGATTAGCGCGTTCAAACAAACAAACTCTTCAGCTTTATAATATTAGTATAGATTGATATTACCTATATCAATTTGTAATTGTACATATTTCTTATTAAGTATTAAGTTATTCCTAAAGGACTGAATAAGAACGGCCCGTGTTAGCACAAATCATCACAATCCATAAAAGCTCTCCACCTGTAAGATGCTAAAGCATAAATATAATTTTTGAACCATAGTTAAATCCCCACGAGCTCCAGTGCGATATCTTATTGTGCCATTTATGATTTCTTAAAGTTAGGAATTTATAAAAGTCATTACTTATACAGTTACTTTAAAATGTAACATGCCATGCGCATTCATAAAATCATCACCAAAACCTTACTCTGCAAACGGTCTTCAAAATAAATTTATGCAATACAACTTAATCGAAACTTTTTTCTTCATTTTTATTAAAGTGTAAACCCCCACGCGCATTCTCAAAACCACTGTAAAAACCCTTCTTTGCAAACTCTGCAATTTAAAAATCAAAATTCTGCAAACTGGCTTAAAAATATGTATACCGTACAGATCGAACCATATTCTTTGCCTTTATATCAAGTTGTAAGCCCTCGCGGGAATTCATGAAATCATCAACAAATCTCTGCGAATTGGCTTCAAAATAAATCTATGTATAACATGGATCGAAACTCGTCTGTTTCTGGCAAAAGTAAAAACTGGCGCTTGGTTCGTCGGCGTAGGCTGTCACGTACTGAACAATGGATTCCGCTTGCCGCATTGCGTGTCATGTGTGTTTGTGAATTTATTTATTCCCCGAAAAAGTTTGATTGAATGATTAGATTTCGTAGAAATTTGAGCCCAAAATTGAGCCAGAGAAATTGTTGGAAACCTTTAGAGAATGAAAATTGTTCGACAAATCAATTCATGGCTGGTGCTTAATTTTGTTTTATTGGTTCAAGTTTTAAATTACCTACAGCGTTTTACTAGTAAAATTGCCAAAAATATCAAAACAAATAACTCGAGAGTTTAAAAACGATTTTTTGGTTTTATGATGATATATTTAATGTAACGCTTTTTTATGTCTTCGTCAAAATAGTGACATAAAAGTATTATCATATATATCTCTCAAATGGTCTATTTACTAACTTTTATTTAAAACCCATATTTTTATGATAAACTAGTAACATCGTTAAAAACATTAAAACAAAAAACCCGACTGCTTAAAACAAAATTTTATAGATATTTAATTTATAGCTTATATGAGTTTTTGTCCAATTAGTCAAGTAAAAGTATTATAATATATTTTTAATATTGGTCTATTTACTCGCTTTCATTTGATACCCATATTGTCGTAATAGTAAAAAAGTCGTCCCTCCTTACCCTTTTACCTCTATTTCCAGGCGCCATTTTTTAAATTATATAGCCTATGTCACTTTCCAAACTGATACTATTCTAATGATATGATATGTCAGAATCCGCTAAGCCGTTTGGGCTCAAGCGCGTGCCAAAGAAATGGACATACATACAAAAAAAACACACATACATACGTCAAACATACATACATAAGCTTGAAAAACATTACCCTTCTGACGTAGTCGGGTAATAAGTTCGGCCCTTCCGCCTCTTTTTTCCCTATTTAGATGAGCCATTTTTGAAATTTGTATAGCTTATGTGACTTTGCAAACTGAAACGATTATAATGATATGTCATACATCGCAATTCGTGAAAGCCGTTTGAGCTGTAGCGCGTGCCAAAGAAATAGTCAAACATACATACATAAGGAACATACATACATACATATAATACATTCGCTCAAAAGGCAATACCCCTTTTGACGCAGTTCGGTAAAAATAGATAGTTGTTTAAATCTCACATTTGTTACTTCTTGTAGTAAAGAAAATTAGTCTTGTTGAGATCCGGTCACATTATGGTACATAAATATTAAATAATTATATCGGCTTTTATGTATAGATTTCACAGAAAAATATATAGGATTTCTTTTCAGTTATCCTAATATATTTTAATATTCTTTTGAAAAGTCGCGAGTCAACTCTGAAATAGTTATTTATCTAAAAAATGCGATTTAACAAAGTTTGTAGACATAAGTATTTATGTATGTCGGAGACGGAGATAGAACCCCTGTTCTATATGAAGTTGCTTGCCGATGTTCTTGGGCGGTAGAAACCACTTACCATCAGGTGGACTGCATGCTCGTTTCCTGATTCCGTCTGATTAAAACATCTAGATCTATATAGATCTAGATATAAAATGAAGGCTAATAAATCGGAGCAATATCAAGCATTTATATTTATTTGTGAGTCTTATATCAACAGTGACCACTGAAAATAGGAGATAAAAACGAAATATATGAATATCATGCCCAATCGTAAAAAAATAATATCATCCGCCGGCAGTTAGAAGCTCATTACCGGACGACGTTTCATAATAAACGTAAGTAGACGCTTCCTTTCTGTCTTATGCATCCCATTCATGCCATTAACTTCGTCATATTTATGGCATAGAAGTAGCTACGGTTTTTTTATGTTATGTGATAGTGACAATATTACGGCAAAGAATAATGTTTTTTTTTTTTTATATTAATGGTAGTATATAGTTATACTAATGAGTTTTGAATTTCTGCCTCCTAAAAATCTTCAAGAGGGATTCTACTAGATGTGTTTCCGTTCCTAAGTCTATCTGTCCATCCATCAGTCCTCCAGTGACACCAGTGTTATGCGCGGCTGTGTTTTGGTCAGAAGGGGAGATATACTTATACGAGGCGTTTCAATTTCGTCTTTAGGGGTAGCAACGCTTATGTGGCTAATCTCAGAAAAGACATAGATCTCAGAAAAGGAAATAGATTAATACACATACTTGGAACTATTGTGTTACGAGCTATTTAATTACCTCATCAGTAATTATATTTACTAATATTATAAAGGCGAAAGCTTATTGGAGTAACTCCTTAAGAATCGATTTTCATATAAGGCGCCCGGTATGAGAAAAATATAAGGAGTAAAATCTAGTGATCTAATGACCTCGTTACGTTTTTGATGCGCAACCTATTGTGCGCACTTTCCCCTTTTTCATCTATCGCATAGATGGCGCTATTTACAACAATTGAAACTTACTTCAAGTTTTTTCATCCGTCGCATAGATGGGGCTGTTTACAACATTAATTTAATTAGATTTTAATTTTATTTTATTGCGCCTGTTTAGACAATCGCAGTTAAGGACTAAACTCCAGTCGTGCGTCGGAGTTGACACACAATTTTTTTATTTCTCTTTTAGGGAAAAACTACAGAGCGGATTTCGGTGTTTGACACACAGGTAGTTTATGACTTAGATCAACACATAGGATACTCATTACCGAAGTAAATGCCGGCGGGAAACATCGTAAAGAAATGCATGAAAAATTAGAACGATTTCTCATTTTTTCATATAATATTTTTCTTTACCTTTAAACTTGCTTAATTGATTTCTTATAGTTTTAAAGCCTTATACGTTATAAAAAAATACTTGTAGATACTTAAATGATTACAAAGGCACTCATGGCCTCCCTCACAATATACATATAATTTTTTTTTTATAAAATTGTATAATTTTTATAAATTGAAATAACAATCAAGCATGTAGTTCATGTGTTGGTAAGTGGTCACTGCTGGCATGCATGCCCATTGTAACCAATTTCATAGTGGACAGGGGGTACTGTAGGGCCGAGGCAGTCCGCGGCCCTACAATACGCATCTATGGTACGCTCCAGTGAGCGTACCATAGATGCGTTGTCATTCATGACAATTTAGATGGTCGCCTTACTTTTAAGTCAGACGGTATCCACTCTTTCCAAACGAGGTAACTTTTAGGTAAGATGTTTTATATTTTTTTGATCTGAAGGGTGTGGTTAGGGAGACATATTTTTTCGAGGCATTCCATCTTAATCCTCAGGGGTAGCAACGCATCTGTGGGTAACCTTAGGTAAGACTACGATCTTACCTAGGGTTGATTACAGATGTCCATGGGCAGCAGTAGTCACTTACCATCAGGTGGGCTGCATGCTCGTTTGCTACTTCCATACTATAATAAACACACACACATATTATGAAACGATACGATATAGGTAGTGATACCCTTATAGTTGAAATTCGACGTCTCAATCGAGGGCCCCAGGCAGTCCAGGCAAGCACCACTGATTTCTAAAATGATTTTCGTATTAGAAATAAACTATCAGTACTTAACGGAGAAGGAAAACATCAAGAGGAAATCTACATCTGAGTGTTCACTAAAAAAAGTTCTCAAAGGCGCGTGAGCTCTACTAATTTGCACTAGGCCAGCGCAGTGGACTATGACCTAAAAATTGCCTCCTTGACGACTTTGGATTGACAAAATATTTAAAAACAGGTATTTAAATGTAGGAACGAAAACAAGTCTGTATTTGGTTGGTTGTTAATAAAAAAACATCCGTCGTTATTGGATTTGGAAAAGACTCCCTAGTCGAGTATAACGGTGCCTTATCTGGGAATTTATATACTCAGGTGAATAACCTGTTATTTTACCTAAACTTGTTCGAAACAGGACTTTAGTATATTGGAAATATTTGAAATCGTAAAAAATGTAGAAAACATAGGAATGTTTTCTACATTTTTTACTACTACTACGGCTAGGAAAGGTAGTGATTCGAACACGCCGTTACCACCCCTATTTCTATCTTTACTTTACAAGAAATAATATATAAAGCTATTATATTCTGGTTTCAAGGTTGCGGCAGCTTTACTTGGTCATTGCCGCCCATGAACATTTATAAGTCTAATTATACTATCTGAAGTCTATTACAGATGCCTTACTGCTCCCGAGGACTAAGAAGGTCGCCTCATATGAAGTTGATTAGAAATTAAATTTATGACGTCCATTGCTTCTTTCATTTACTTAAAAATTCTCATTATATTTATTATTTATGTGCATTCAGTACTTATTAAAGGCGATTTACTTTTCTTACGAATTTCAGTCATATAATTTAGTAGGTAATGTCAAGTTCGCGTGGAAAGGGACCATGTTCAAACAGTAAATTGACTTATCAATCTCAGAAAGTTCGTAGAAATCTGTGTAAAAAACGTCCGGACGAGTACGTCTTGTATATTTGAAAGTTTCAATAAAAATATGGCGTTTAAAATTATATATTCGGAGTGGAAATATATTTTTGCAAAAACATTTATGAAAAGATCTTATGAAGTGAAAACTTCTTTAGGGCATTTTTTGAGATGGGAAAATACCATTGAACTCTCAGCACTGTTATCGTAACCGACATCTCTGTATATAATTAGTACATGTTTTGTGTACGTAATTACATACATATGTCGTGTACGGCCGAAGCCGGAGGGGTCGGAAGGCCGGACATCAGTAGTAATATCTAAGGGAATATCTTATTGTGACGGAGCATGAGGCCGAAGCCGGAAGGGCGGAAGGCCGGACATCAGAAGTAATAACTAAAGGAATATCTTATTGATTCGGAAAATATAGCAATCACAGCTAAATGATAATAGTGTGGGCTAGGACAGCCTGTTGAAACAGGCAGAGATTCGCGCACCTGACGCATCAAAATCAAATGAACGAGCGCTTACACCCTTTTATAGGAATATCAGGTAGCTGGGGGCGATCATTAGATATCGTCCGATACACGTGGGTACTTGTGACGTCATTTGTTTCTAATGGTTAGACAGCTGTTGCCGACACATACATATATTGTGTACGTACGTACACACATGCATGCTGTCAGTTTTTTCACGTTATCAGCAGCTTTTGTCAGCACTCCCGGACTATCGTATGTGTTAATCTAGGTCATAAACTATTTCCCAAATTTAAGCAAAATTAAAACAGTAGTTTGTACCACACATATAAATATATCACAAACTATTTACATTTAAAATGCTGATAAGATTTACGCCTATGATATGGGTAGGGGTAAAATAATATAGGAAACAAAAACACTTTATAATTATATAAATAGATATTTTATGAACCTTAATACACTTATAAGAGATTTGTGGGGCTTTGTTTCTTTTAATAATATTTAATTATCCAAATAATATACCAATATGATATTTAAATATTATCAGAGCTGAGTGCCTGTGCTTCGAACCCCGAATAGCTAGCTAGAGAAGATGAAATTAGATT
>MOOZ01000058.1:1195750-1212315 GCA_002930495.1 Cecropterus lyciades | reverse complement strand
GTTTGTGTATTCGTCTTTCTGTGTCTATGGCACCCACGACACAGGAGAAAATCCTACTGTGGGGCTATGAGTGAAAAAAAAATATATGTATTCTACCTTACAAAGCTATGTGCTTAATACACTTATATACTCAAGTTTAACTCGTCATGACCGTTAATTTGTTTGTCTTTCCGTGTCATCTTAAATAACTCTAAATAATTATTATATACATAAAGTCAGTCAGTAGTACATCGCTGTTTTTCGACAGTGGGGAAGTTTGCATGCTACTGTTAATATAACCTTACTCCACCAATGTATTTATATGTACAGAATCTGTACCAACAAACAGGGTGGTAGAATTTTCCACTAGTAGAATGATAGAGGAAATTCTACAAGTATTACTTTAAAAATATTTTCTGTTTACTTAAAGCGGTCTTCTAACAATCCTGGCCATAATAAAACTTGGGCAGGAGTATTTAAGACAAAAATATTTCTCTAGCACTATACGGATACATACTTTTTCTGTATAGTGCAATAGAACATAGCCATGTACATGTCATTGCGTACTAGCGGCACTGTGTGTGAATTTCGACCTCTCAAACTGGGGACACATGTGGCGAATTCTAGTCTTGCTAATTACTTGATGTAGTGTTGAATTCAAACTTCGTGAGGAAACCTATGTGTACAAGTGATCTTTAAAAAGTTCGAATAGCTTTGTAAATTTACTAATACGTACGTGACTAGTATGGACTATAGTCCAGCCAGAGACTTGGCCGTAGCCTGTGCCTTATAATATTCTCTATTAGTAAACCATCATCTTTTAATATTCCATTGAAAGATGAGGCTTTCAACTTTTGGAATATTTATTTCACCTGAATCTTCTAAACTTTTGATAACAGTTAAATTTTAGCCCAAAAAGTTAGAAATTAGCAGCGTAACTGCAAGTTTGTAACAAAACTATCCGTTGTAGTATCCATGATCCATTCGAGCATGTGGACGATTTGTTTGTAGCACCTACTCATTAAGCTAATAAAAGCTTACAGTGTTGTGCCACTAATTAAAAGCTACTAGGTAAAGCGACAATTATTGTAATCGATTTTCAAGTGTGATTGTAGACTAATATTATCTCGAAATTTAAATTTTTAAACGTTACGGGCACTCACGATATGCAGAATATTACTTCGGTATAAAGAAATTTAGAAAAACCGCATAACTTGCGTACTCGTAACATATAAAAATACATTTATTTTATATAACTGACTAGCAGCATATTAAAAAAATATATAAGTGTGCTTTTCTTATAAGTTCTATTGGTTCACAGCATGCCTGAAAGCAGCGTGGCTTATAGTTTTGTTGGTACCAGCTTGGTTGGTGGTTGGTTGATTTTGAACCCTATCTACATTTTTTGCATTTTCTGCATAGAAAATTCAGTTAATATTGGTGGTTCTTGCTCTGCATGGGATTTATTTCTTATTAATGATTTTACATGGAAAACACCTTTTTTTATAAGACAGAAGTAGCAGACGAGCATGCAGTCCACCTGTTGGTAAGTGGCCACTGCTGTAGTCGGACATCTGTAAGCAATTTCATATAGAGCAGCTGTTCTATCTGATGTCGATCACAGATGTGTTGCTACTCCAGATGACTAAGATGATCGCCTTATATAAAAGTGAATTTTATGTGAATGTTATAAAGTTTACGATTTGGATTAAGATATGGGATACTTATTATCGTGGTACACATGACCAAAGCGGGCGGAGCCGCGGGAACGAGCTACGTGAATTATATGATATAGACACCTAAATACTAAGAATGATTTTATGATATTTTATTCATAAAGGGGGTTAAAAGCTTTTATTATTTTGAAAGAGTCACTAAGACTTCTTTATGTTTCACACTCGCGGGGGTTAAGTAGTATATGAAGTTTGCATTATAGTATGCGTGTACAAAGTCACGGGCAATAGCTAGTATATTAGTTCTGTAGCAAATTTTTTTAAGTGCCGCCGTGTACCGTGTAAGTGTACAAAAATAAAAACATTTCGTATCATTTCAGTAAAAATATAAAACTATAAAAATCTATAAAGTACAACCTGCCCGCGTCGCTAACACCTGTTCTTAGTGGGAGGCCGTAGGATCGGTTGCATTCACGGTGATCACATTTATCATTGTTTAGATAACGGCATTGGATAATCCGAATGGACGGGTCTCCACGGCAAATTGTACGTGGAAATTGAGAAATGGCGGAATCGCGGAAATCTCGTAGGGGAGGGAGTTAATTACCGGGGTCGATGCTAATTACGTTTCCCCGACGCGGCCGGCCATCCGAACAATTAAGTATCATTTGGCGTTCTTGTTACAATTGCACGGACGGAAATTGGTTTTAATAATAGACGAGAAAGAAGTCATATTGAGGAAGGAAATTACGTACACGTGTCTCTATTTTGATTAAGAGCATTTCAGAGCGATTAAAAGTGCCGTTTTTGAGCCGTTCCTGCAAAAGCGTATCTTCCTATCCTCATACCAGTTATATTAAAATAATACATTTGGTAAATCATGAAAATCTGCATATATATTTTTATACCATATGATTGTACACAAGTCTTCATGAAGTGAAGTCCAAAATTCTCTACATCCTAAGTGCTTATCTATACTAATATTGTAAATAAGGAGAGTTTGTTTGAAGATTGAACGCGCTAACCTCAGGAACTGCTGGTTCGAATTAAAAATTCTGTATATAAACTGATTAGAATGATAGGGTACAAAATCCTTCTAAGTTCTTGATATCTCAAATACCAATTTAACAATGTTTTACATCCAATCAGTAAGACACAAGAGATAGGAACTGAATTTCTAAAATTTTACTTCTCGTTCGTTGACGTCTTTTATCATGTCAGCCACAAAGGTGTTCCTACACTGGCGGTCTAAGTTGACTAATCTAGTTGAAGTATTTATCCCTCACCACACTTTTTAAAACAGAACATAGCAGCGCTACTATTACTATTGTGTTGTGATAAGTAATTGTTTAAAATACGCTGTAAAAAGGGCTATTTCATTTGCAAATATAATGAACTAATTTACTAAAGCAACGTTTTCGGTAAAAGTATTTTCCTGTCATTCGCTACACAGTAACGTTCATTAAAATAAACCAGCCAGTGACGTAACACGCTCGTTACTGTACCTAAAGCATTTTTCTATCATAGCTGTCCAGACCAAAGGTTTTTTCATGAAAAGAAAACAAGAATTAGGCTTGTTATTTTATTCACTGAAAATTTCCTTCATTTATTTCAAAGGCTAACGAGTAACTCAATTTTTCGGAATGACGACAGTATGAGTATTGGCGTTCATATCACGTGGAGCACGTTAACAATTTGATAGGCTGACACTGATTACAGTTGCAAATGGATCTCTAAGGACAGTTA
The DNA here is from genome assembly GCA_002930495.1 of Cecropterus lyciades. Lineage (NCBI taxonomy): Eukaryota > Metazoa > Arthropoda > Insecta > Lepidoptera > Hesperiidae > Cecropterus > Cecropterus lyciades. The sequence goes on along the minus strand of MOOZ01000058.1, from coordinate 1,208,917 downwards.
GACATTCAAACACTACAGTACTACTCACAAGCTTACATTTAATTTGAGTTAACGAGGTTCGTAATGTGAGGGCAAATCTTGCAACTGAGTTTAAACGAATTAATTATAACCGAGTGAGTTGAAATATTTATTGCATACACATTTTGTTTATCGGACGCCGTAAGATGGTTGGCGCCTCTAAAAGACGCACCTATAAATAATTTTATATGCGCTCGCTTATACGGACATATGAAATAAACTTTTGGAAAAAAACACTAAATATAAAAATAATATGATATTACTAAAAACTTTTGTTTGATCCTTTTATATAAATTTTACGGTTTAAATGCTATGATCAAAAGTAGAAACGACAAGTAGAAATAAATGTATAATATGTAAATAAAGTAGAAGAAAACAGAACCACAGAATACGATGATAACAAAATATTTAAGGATAGAGGAAAATGTTTTGATGAGATGCTAAAATTGTAATAAATGTTCTCGGTCTTTGTAAGCATCGGATTTGATGATCAGAACCGTCTGTGTGTTAATGAATGTTATTTTTTTTAATAACGATGTAATATAATATATTGTTGTACTAAATAACCCAACTTTGTCCTGCCTTAAGTATGAATTTTGTATTGGTAAGACTGGTATAACGCCAAACATAAGGTTACTTTATAAAATGTTATATTGTGAATTGTAAGGTTTTCTCTTTTTTCCGTGCATTTTTGCCTTATTTTTTCGTAGGTTCGTAGCAATCTTTTGCTGACAATAATAAACAAAAAAATAATTAGCGAAATCGGTCCAACCGTTCACGCGTGATGCCGTGACCAAGAGAAATAGGGATTCATTATTATTTATGTCGATGTGTTATTGGTAACAAGACTTACTTTGATCATGTTAACTATGTATTAGATACATAGTTAAATAATACTACAAACTTATAAAAAGGTATAAACCACGATCCGTGTGGTGGAGCGATCGCATACCGGTCTGACACGCAGTGGGTCTCGGGTTCGATCCCCGGTCAGACAGATATCCGAATGAGTTTAGATTTCTGTTCTGGGTCTGAGTGTTTATGTATTCGTCTTTGTGTGTCCATGGCACCCCCGACACAGGATAAAATCCTAATGTGGGGCTACGAGTGTAGAAAGCGTTTATGTTTATGTTTAAAGATTTGAATTGGGGTATCGTTAAAAATGTGAATAAAATCTATCTAATAACTTCCAATTCTATAGACAGATATTTGACTGACACGTGAAACGGGTTAGGATTGTAATAAATCTTTAAACAGCGACTGTAAAAACATACATGTTCTGTTTTTGTTTCAAAAACGATATCAATACTCTTACTTCGAGTTTATAAAATTTCCTAAAAACAATCATTACCGGCCATCTTGCAATTTACATTGCAATGTTGGTCGAAAACATAAACGATGATTTTCTTTTTTATAGTGTGGAAGTAGCAAACGAGCATGCAACCCACCTGATGGTAAGTGGCTACTGCCTCCCATGGACATCTGTAATCAACCCCAGGTAAGATCAAAGTCTCACCTAACGTTAGCCACAGATGCGTTGCTACCTCTGAGGGCCTAAGATGGGATGCCTCGAAAAAGTATATCTCCCTTACCACACCTTTCAGACCAGAACACAAAAGCATTCAACACTGCTGTTATTAGGCAAAAATAGGTGTAGCGGTGGTGCTTCCACAGGCGAACCACAAAGAGTTCTACCACCTTCAAATATTGTCTTGTAGAGTAAACTCGCAATAAAGACACAAATGAGCAAATTGAATTCTTATATTTTAGTTATCGCACTTTTAAAAGCTGAAAGAAACTCGAAAAGGTTATTCCATTACCCTTGAGAATCACTAAACCCTTGTGTTGGACACCCATTATGTATTACAACGGTTAGTGAAGAAAAGAAAACTAACGAAAATATTCTTTGAATAACGTTTGTTGCTCCACTGAATATAAATGGTCTTGCCGTCGCCGGACCTACGTCAAAGGGAAGACGCATACATGTATTCATAACTGTTAGTAAAGTAATAAAATTGTATTATCATCGACCACCCATTTCTAGACACGGGTCTCTAATAAAGATAAGAAGATTGTCTTGGTCTAATCCATTATGCCTACTGCGGTCAGGTAGGCTGAATACCTTTGAGAAAATTGCGAAAGTCTTCTAAGATGCTTTCTCGCGATGTTTTGTATGAAGTGTTTATTATAGTATCTAATAACGCTTTCTACAATCATTACCTCACACAAGGATTTTTTTGCTGTGTCATGTGCCATGGACAAAGACAAATATGCAAACGGAACAGAATCAAAAGAACAGAAATCTTAATTTATTATTCAGATATCTGTCTGGCCGGGGATCAAATCCGGGACTCACTGTGCATCACACTGATGTGGCATGTGCTCTGTCACGCCGGTCGTCATTAAATTATACATATTATAACGAGCTTTTTCGGTTTTAACGGGTTATGTATCTCGGTAAGAAGTATTCTATATTAATCCAAGCCGTAAACTATCTGTATCCCAAATCTCATCCAAATCCAATCAGTAGTTTTTGCGTAAAAGAGAAACAAACACACATACATCCTCACAAACTCGCATTTATAATATTAGTAAAATTACGAGTATTATTGCTTGTGTAAATACGACATCATATGTCTTTTTCATTCTTATAGTAGGAAATAGTATTATATCCATTGTCTTATGAGCTGTAAAATAGTCGAACGTTACAAAATGTAACAAAAGGTTCTGTAATCTTGTCAAACTGGTAAGCACCATCACGGACCATTCCGCGGTTCATCCAACTAAATAATCAAATCGATTAACCATGCCATTTAATTAAACTAGTCAGAAATGTCAAAGTTCATCTTGCTAGGGCATTACTGTTAAATGCCTACATAAATTGCATAACCTCCTGAAAATATATACTTGTCTCCGTAGCTCTTGCACAACTTATGTATTCTTATTTGGCACGATCTTAGACGGGCTTCCGTGTCTACAAGATTTTGCTATTTCCACAGCTATTTTGCACATTTGTCATTCGTGATTCGTCTTTACAGAACAAAAGCGTATTACAGCTGACGTTGCCTTAAAATAGTTTTCATGTTATGTCTCGTACAGCGGACGTGTACGTCACATTTACGATGCAAGTAACTTCATTCTTTTCTAGAGCTTTTGTAATCGTTATTTATTTTTGCATAGGTATATAACACAAGCGTTGCGGTAATGTATTTTTTACCTCGGAGGTAAATCGCAAGTATTTTTTCCTAACAACAGCAGTGTTAAGCGGTTAAATTGCTGTTGGCAGGTCTGTGTTCTGTTCTGAAGGGTGTGGTAAGGGAGACAATTTTATCTGAGCTGTTCCAACTTAGTATTTAGGGTTAACATTGCATCTCTGGCTAACCTGAGGTGAGACTCTTTTCTTATTTGGAGTTAACTACATAAGCCCAACTACAGTGTCTACGTTCTGACTCCATCTAAAAAAGAAGTAATGATTTTGATCGGCTGAACATACTCGTATTTGTGATAAAAACTCGATCAGTCAAGTTACAAACAAAACGGTCAAAAATCAAAATTGGTTCATCCGTTTGTTAGTTACTATCACACGCAAAGATACACGTTAAACTTATAACCTCTTTTTGCGTCAGGATTTTAAACGTGGTAACCCTGGCTGATCACGGAGGGTGTGGTAACGAAGGTGCAGCCATGCGGTAATCGGGGTGTCGAATGGATTGCTGTCGGCGTCCAATTTACTTGCTGCCAAATCCACCTTCATTCCTACGTTCATATGTGCTAGAGCGCCATTTTCTTTGCGGAATATGACTGCGATAAAATAGAAGGGTTTATTTTTGCACCGTTTTTCTTAGACACAATCATTACTTTTCATCATGAGACATTGCGGACGAATACTAGTCTATAAAAATTAAGAATTATGTCCAGTTGCTTTTTTGTAATTGTAATACTAAAATAAATATACAAAGGGATCCGGATAACAATTTCCAGTTGACAATTAAGGAGTAATCAAAAAGTAGTTAGTGTAAACGATCTAGACAATTACGTATTGCTATAGGCACACATAGACTTGACGATACGAATACACACATATTAACAATCAGATATCACACAAATTATAATCAACATTTTTGTACTAACATTAGTTGTGCCCTGCAGTTTTACTCGCGTTTATAAAATTACATGACAAACTTATATACAACCATGACATTTTAGACCTTCAACAATTTTAACAAAATAGCATTGTTCCAAAGCGTAGCGGTAGCGTAGAGCGCGATTATTTGAGTTCCTAATTGGTTCTTCACAAAAAAAATTGTGAGAAACCCAATTAGGATTTCCTACGAAAAAATTAAATCTTATCAAAATCGGTCAAAATCGGTCAAGCGGTTTCCAGAATAAACAGACAGACCGACAGACAGACTTTTTAGTTATGTTGTATGACTGTTAAATAAATAGTATTAACTTATCATAAATATTGTCATATGCATTTGGTAAAAAGCTATTTTTTATGTTATACGTAGACATTTCATTTTTTGTGTAAATTTTATAGCATGGGAACAGAGTTGTAACGGAACTCCGCCTCCGTTACTGTGGAACTTCCGCAAAAAGCCGCATAGGACTGATTCAATCAGTCCTATGACTCCTGAATCCAGTGGTTTCCCGCTGCCTTCTTCAAGTCATCGGTCCGTCTAGTCATGGAGCGACCTGTGCTCCTTTTGCCTAAACGTAGTCGCCATTCGAGAACTTTTCTTCCCAACAGGTTTTTTTATTGTGGAAGTAGCAAACAAGCATGCAGGCCACCCGATGGCAACCGGCAGCTGCCGCCCATGTGCACCTGTAATAAAAACCCAGATAAGATCACAGTCTTATCTGAGGTTAGCCACCGATGCTCTACTACCCTTGAGGACTAAATTGGAACGTCTCGGATATGTATATCTACCTTACCACACCCTTCAAATCAGAACAAAGTAGCGTATAAAACTGCTGTTTTAGACAGAAATGGTGTGCTCATAAAGAGTTCTATCTCCATATAGTTATCGGCCCTTCGAGTGATGTGACCTCATAGCTACTTTAACCTGCTAATTTTAACAGTGATGTCTTTATGCATTTGAATTGTACATAACTATATCAAACGCAGTATTTAAAGTCAGTGAACGTTAATTAACCAATGAAATACAAAAATTAAAGTAAAAAGTCCAATATGCGGTTCACCTTATTTCTTGCCGCAGCAGAGCGGAAAATCACCTATGTGGTCGGTTTATTTTCATTAAGGTTAGAACTTTTAATTGATCCCTGCTTCACTCTGCGTTTCACTATTGAGTTCGAGTTACGGGGATCCTACATCGATATGTTTTAGTATTTATTGTACAGTGCATAGTTCGTTTAAAGAAATATTAAGTATTTTTTTAGCTTGGCTACGAGTATTATAAGTTTATGATAGACTGACTGCGTTAGAGAAGGTAATGTTTTTCGAACATATGTATGTATGTTTGTGTATATGAATGTCTATTTATTTGGCACGGGTACAGTCCAAACGGCTAGACGGATTATGACATGACATATCATAAGTCTTAGTTTACAGAGTACATAAATATTTATGACAATTATATAGCTTTAATTAAAAAAAATGGCGCCTAGGTCGGAAATAAAGGGGGAAAGGGATGATTGTTTTTATATTGGGTTAGATTCGAAGGTGGTAGAACTCTTTGTGGTTCGACTCCGGAGGCACCACCGCCACACCTATTTCTGCATAATAACAGCAGTGTTATGCGCTGTTGTGTTCTGATCTGAAGGGTGTGGTAAAGGAGAAATACTTTTTCGAGGCATTCCACCTTAGTCCTCAGGGTGGCAACGCAGCTGTGGCTAACCTTAGGTGAGACTTGGGTCTTCGGTCTTTACGTTGATTACAGATGTCCATGGACGGCAGTAGCCACTTACCATCAGGTGGGCTGCATGCTCGTTTGCTACCCAAATAATAATAATAATATCAGGATATTACGGGTATCAAATGAAAGCTAGGAAATAAAGAATTCTAAAATTAAGTACATTTTATTACTTTTTTTTCAATATTTTGACGAAAATTCTTAAAAAGCGTTAAACTAAACATACATATTTCTATAGAAAGTAATTAATAACCACTGCTTTATGACAATGAACTGAAACTAAAGACAATTGATCGTTTTTAGGCAGTAGGGTTTTTTAAAAGACATCGCCCTAATTTTTAAACTTTTATACTTATGAACTTCCTCCCTTTGCTTTTACCCTCATTTGAAATGTCTTTCGTAAGATAATGGTGTATAATATATTATCCGAATGTTCATTTATGTGAGTACATTCTCCCGACCTTTCGTCCAAAGTGGGTCCTTATTTTATTACGGGATACCTGGAAGCAATTGCTTTCAAGCAATAACGCCCATTGTATGTGTAATTTCTTTCTTTATTTTAGTATGTTTTATTTACATTGTAGATGTAGAACCTTAAATGAATCAAGAGTCCTATCTGAAGTCTTTCACAAGCGGATTTGACCCAGCTCCATTTCAGTGAAGAGCAGAGGTCCTTTAAATGAAACCATGGTAGAATGCAAAAGCGTGCCCGTGGCCTCGCCATTCGGCATAGAGCAGAAAGCCACGAGTTCTACCTACACTGGTTTTCCAGAGTGGTAGAACCAGTGTATTTCGACCACGGAAGTACCACCACTACACTTATTTCTAGCGTGAAGCAGTTCTTGTTTCGGTGAAAGGGTGTGCCGGCTTGTATATGAGGCGACCATTGTAGTCCTCGGGAGTAGCAACGCATCTGTATTGAACTTCAGGCAGAACCCCTATTCTATATGAAGTTGCTTACAGATGTCCATGGGCGGCAGTTACTACCTACTATCAGGTGGATTGCATGCTCGTTTGCTACTTCAGTCTGATAAAAAGCCGGTTCGTCTGGTGGAAACTCGATATACTCTCTCCATTGTGGAAACCTGTCATGGAGGCGCCATGGCAGGTTTCCACAATGGACTCCCACACGATAAAGGGAGTTCATTCAAACCATGCATAACTAAGTTTATTTCATAACTTTCTTTGCGAAAACTCAACTTGTTACCACTGAAATGGCCACGACAATGGTAACACAGAGTTATGAAATGAAATGTCTTTAATTTGTAAAGATCTACGGGGGCACTCACAAATTGTTGGTTAGAATATATTTATTACACTACCACCTGATCAGAACCTAACCTCAACTACGAAGATCCAGCACAGAACTTAGCTGGTTTGTCTTTTTTCTTTCTAATAATATTTTTCCCTTTTTTACCATCTTTTATTAACAGGAAATTAACGTTAGCACCATTATCTTGCCTTACATTTGACAAAACAGGAGGCTTGCTTGGCAAGATATGCTACACTTTGAAAGGTGAACTGTGAACTGTGTAAATATATTATTGCTCACTTAAATGTACAAATTGTTGGTCTTCCAACAGGGACTTCAGAACTTTAAATATGTGCCATACAGCTCATGCCATGTTGGATATTCTGCACGAGCGACTTGAGCGTTTGGTCTTCTGTGGAGATGAAGTGAACTGGCTACCGACATCGACGGCCGACATACCGATTTGACCCCTTTAGAGTGTGAGGGTTTTTTGAGTCGCTGGTGTATGCGAATAAGCTACAAATCACAGCAGACCTCAGCACCAACATTACCCATGCCTTCGGTCAAATTCAGAGGCGGACATGTGAGCGATGTTATACTCCACATGTGATTGATGCCATTCATCAATAGGTCTTTCAAACTAATAAAATAATGATAATATATTATATACACTTTGTTTTATTTAAATTTAAAGATAGGAATCGCTCAATAAAATATATAACCTTTAAACTTCGTCTCATGTAGGACAAAATTATATCACTTAACATTGGATGGTCGTTTGTTACATCTACAATATAAAATGTATATATTTGACATAGATGAATAGGACACAAACGGTCTGAAAAGGTCAGCGTACCCAGCCGGAAGGGTTCAATTCATATCTTCCAACCCCAACTGCCTTACACTACCGTTATATAGTCACGAAGGTTCGTACAAAAAAGGTCATATTAAATCAGCTTTTACTGATCCATTTTTTTATTTAAAAATATGTAAAATTAAATTCAGCTCTTTGATATATTGTAATCCCTAATTTTTATATATAAATCGTAAATCGTGCAAACAAATCCCAAAGTCGGCGCTCAAAATATTTTGTTAGATTATCTCGACGAATTTATGTTCTACAAATATATGAGCGCCGACTTAAGATTTATATACAAATATTTAAATTATTTTTTTTACTTTTTTATGGTATAGAAGTCGGTGTCTATTTTTTGTAAAATTCTTTTTTCACGCTTTTTAGTGATGTTACACTTATATTTGTCTTCACATTATAAGAATACAAATAGAAGTGTATCCTCACTAAAAAGCGTGAAAAAATGTTTTTAACAAAAAATAGAAACCTATGCCACAATCTATGCCACAAAAAAGGTAGAAAATAATTGAAGTATATGTTGATTTAGTATATACACAGTACATAGTAGGTACATAGTTATGAAGTCAGCGCTCATATACTCGTGGGATATAAAATTCGTTGTCGAGTTCTAGCGAAATATGTTAAGCGCCGACTTCGGGACTATGTACTACGTACTATGTATGTAGTAATCCAACATATACTAAAAAAAATTAAACTTTTTTGTGGGGCATAGTTTTCTTAAAAGTGTTGTATAAAACAAATGTGAATACATGTTGATGTATTTTGTATTGGACTAGTTAAATTAATTTTGGATGGATATACTATTTTTATAGACTGTTCATTGAATGAGAGGCTTAGATTGGCCACTAATTTAAATATATATGTAAGCCATTGTAATCTAAGTCTAAGTATTAGAAGATTATCTCGTATTATGGCCTTACAATAATAATTTGCGAACTTTCTGAAGTCTCTACGGAGCATTAATCGCCGACAGCCGGCTCGCTCTAAGCCTGGTATTATTTAGGTTTGGATAAATGTGAAATGTTTGAAATGTGATTTCCTTTCAGATATATTGCCGTCCTCGATAGTAATGTTTACTTTGAGGATTACATTTGTAATGCTTTACTTTGGGCCGTGTGGTGTCGGTCATCAATATCACCCTTCTATTTATTCGCGTAGATGTCGCAGGAGGTGATTAGGATCGTGCCGTAGCGTGGAGGGGGCATGGTGCTGGGCGGCACGTTTTACGGGGCGCCAGAATTTTCTTCTTTTTATCCGACTGCGTCAGAAGAAGGGCAATGTTTTTCGAGTGTATGTCGGTATGTATGTTTCTTTGTTTTTATTTATGCCCATTTATTTAGCACGCGGTACAGTCCAAACGGCTTAACGGATTATGACGTATGACATATCATTAGAATAGACTGAGTTTGCAGAGTGACATAGGCTATATAATTTTTATTAATAATCAAATGAAAGCTAGTAAAAATACCAATCTATATGTATATAAGTATATATATTAAAAAATTATAAAATGAAATACTAGCTGACCCGTGCAAACGTTGTTTTGCCATATAAATGTATAATTACTAAAATGGCTATTAAAAATAGGGGTCGGTGATAAAAGGGTAAAAATTTAGTATTGTATGTATTTTAATGCCACATTATAGAAAAATAAAAAACAAAAAAAATGTCCAAAAATTAAAAACAAATGTGAAGAAAGGGTGAACAATCCTTACAACTGAACAAAACTTAGGGGTATGAAAAATAGATAGCATCCCATTCTCAGACCTACTGAATATGCATATAAAATTTGGTAAAAATCGGAAAAGCCGTTTCGGAGGAGTAAGCTAACTAACATTGTGACACGAGAATTTTATATATAAGATATTAAAAAATTGTAGTTATGAGAAAGAAAACTACGGGAATCAAATTCGGGACACGCACTGTTTTTGAAATATGTATTATTTAAAATTTATAAAAATCGCTTATTGTTTATGTTGAAATATAATATAGGTATTATAGAAATTTGTTTTGAGGATAGATCCATAATGAGGTAGTTGTTACATAGGAACGTTTACTAGGCTTCAGAATATCAAGTTTTTGAGTATTACTAGGTAAAGGAGAAGCAAGAAGCTGGTTAAAGTCGAGTTAATATTAAACTTCAAGTAATAAATTAATAATTCACCCTTATACCGATATTTTTACGATAATATTTTCATTTTGCTTACTTATTAGTATATTTATGAAAAGTGTTATTAATGAACACGTGTAATACGTATTTGTGATGACATTTTGGAGTCTTTAGTTGAGGTACTTAATCTTAATCAATTTTACTTAGTTGTCTCTTGAAATATGTCTATTTTGAAATATGTTATGAGGTTCCTCAAATATGATACACAATTGGTGTACTTAATACATTCGATTAAACTGTGATACGATTTGGTTTGCGATTTTCCATAAGAGACAATTAATACGAGCAACTTACTACTTCAGACAAGTAGTAAGTTTGGAAGTGGTGAAATTCTTCCTGGTTTCACTTCGCTCCGCGAGACTTGACGCTGACGGAGACGTACTGAGCTAATGAGCTGCACTCCTCTGAATATTATTTTATTATTTTGACGCTCACGCCCAGTAGTGGGACAGTATCAAGTTATTAGTTATCGTGAAAATAATAACACCGTTTGCGCAACAGTCTTTTTTTGGGTACCTGTAGCACCACCGCTACACAATGTATGCCTTATAATAGCGGTTAATAAGGGATACATATTTATCTGAGGCATTCCACTCAACTCAGAGGTAGCAACGCAACTGAAGTCAACCACAGGCAGGGATCTGATATTATGTGGGGTTAATTACAGATGTCCATGGACGGCAGTGGCCAGTTACGATCAGGTGGACTGAGTGCTCGTTTGTTTCTTCCATTTCCTGAAAAAAAAGACAGCTTATAAATTTGTAAACTCGGCCTATATTCTTCAAAAAATTTTATTATCACTTGCATTCCAAAAATATCCACAAATATACCGTAGCGCAGTCCATTTGATGTTATTAAAAAAAGATATGGTAGGACGTAGTTAAAAGGAATTTTGATTAATTTTTGATCTTAAGTTGTTTCACAAGAAATACAGGTTCAAATAGTGCTAGCACGTTTCGGATCACCGGATATTCAACTTAACTCCAAGCCCTGACATTTCTCTTTGAACTTTATATTAATATTGTGGCAAGAATAATTTAACATGTATATTTGTTGTAGCGTTTAGTTACGTTGTTTAGATGGAATGTGGCTACAACCCTCTTTGTTTTATTATTGCGCGCTGGTTCTCCTCAGATGGAAGGTAAACTTTGTTCCTCGTCAATACGGGTACAAGTCAGTTTTTTTTTCGAATTCTTTGAAAATGAATATCTATCGAGCGATCTCAGTTATCTTAACAATTTTGATAGAAGTCAATTTGGAAAAATCAGATTTATACTCGTTTTCAGAGGCTCTCTGGCACAGCATCATTGGTGAGTCCGTATCGGAGGTTTCCACCCCACATAAGCCCGCCACATAGTTTACAAAGTTCAGTCTTAACATGTAATTGATTAAGGATTACCCCTATTTGGTTATGAAATTGTGAGTGAAGTGACTGTGTGAATTTTGGTGCAGATCTCTTTATATCTGCTATCGATAAAGGTAAAAATACAATACAATGCAATACAACACATTAAAAAAATCCACCCAACGTAAAGTACAACAGGCGGTCTTTGGCCTTAGTTTATGTTTCCTCGAAACAACCTTTATTGACGTTTCACCCCACAGTGAAAACAAAATTGCAAGGTATGGTCGAAAACGTAAACAATGACTGTATTGAGGAAACGTCATAAACTTGTACTAAGGGTAGGTACTCGTCCAGACAGAGTTTTTGAAAAAATGTAGTATACAATAGGTATATAATGTTTACCTTATATATTAAGTTTATCTTCTACTCTCCTTCATTACAATGACAGAAGTATATAAAAGAGCAAGAGTAAGAGTAAAAATATAAAAAAATATAAATATAAAAAACGCTTATAAAACGCTTTCTACATTCATAGCCTCACAGTAGGACTTTCTCCTGTGTCGTGGGTGCGTGTGTCCATACACAAAGACGAATACACGAACACCTAGACCCAGAACAGAAATCTAAACTCATCATTCAGATGTCTGTCTGACCGGGGAACGAACCCGGGACCCGCTGCGTGTCAGACCTGTATGGTGACCGCTCAGCCACGCGGGTCGTTAAAGTAAAAGTATAAATACAGCTTTTGCAAAGTGCTGGATGCAGTCTTGCTTTTCTTGCATTTTATTTTCCTAAACAATTTCATCTCGCGTCTATAAATATAAGAATTCTTCCAAACTCTTGCCTTTGTGTTCAAGTATCCCGTTTCACTTTCATTATTGTTAAATGGTTCGTGTGAGCGTTTTGTTGAAGGCTACACATAATATTTTTTCTATGTTCAGTGATTACTCTAACAGGTTCAAACTTTACCTCTTTTATGGAACAGAGAAACTAGTAAAAAAACTGGCCAAGTGTGAATCGGACTCGAGCACAAAGGATTCCGTGCATTATCTATGAAAACGGTAAAAAAAAAAACATATTTTACATTTCATACATACAAATGTATGTATGAAATCCCTCCTTATATTATTTTGTTCTGTTTTTAGTATTTGTTATTATAACGGCAAGAAATACGTCATCTGTGAAAATTTCAACTATCACGGTTCATGAGATAAAGCCTGGTGACACACAAACGGACAGACGGTCAGACGGACTGCAGAGTCTTAGTAATAAGATTCCGTTTTTAGCTTTTGGGTACGGAACCCTAATAAAAGTATACTACGACTAATTACGACAAACTTTAGCACGCTGTCTGCTTTATAAGAGCAGTGTCAAACACGGTTGGGTTCTGGTTCGAAGGGTTCCAACCTCGTTCTCAGGCGTGGCAACACATCTGAGGCCAATCTCAGGTAGGATTCTAATACTATCTGATACTAGCAGACTCGGCAAACGTTGTTTTGCCATATAAAGCAAAAACGCAGCTAAAGCTCTCATTAGAATAAAAACTCCCGCTTTTGAAACATTCTTCATTGTTGCTCCGCTCCTGTTGGTCTTAGCGTAATGATATATAGCCTATAGCCTTCCTCGATAAATGGG
>MOOZ01000058.1:1157676-1174010 GCA_002930495.1 Cecropterus lyciades | reverse complement strand
CAAATAAATACATAAATAAGTTTTCTTTGTAGTAACTAATACGCGGGTGAAACCGTGGGGCGCAGCTAGTTATCTATATAAAAACAGTAATAAATTGTGTTTGTTGTTTGGGAGCCCCCCTTAAATATATATTTTATTCTGTTTTGTGGTTTTTGCGTTAGCCTGGTGACCGACAGACGGACAGATGGACAGCGAAGTCTTAGTAATAGGGTTCCGTTTTTACCCTTTGGGTATGAAACCCTAAAAATACATGGTCCAGCTTGAATAGTAAAATATTTTTGACACATCAAAGACGAATATACAAACACCGAACAAACATATATTAGTAAATGCACGGGAACTCCCCACATATAAATGTTAAATGGCTATGTGAATTTTGGATATCAAAATTCATGCTACATAGACCGGGAAGTCCCCGCGTATAACTCGCAAATACTTTGTGAATCTTGTATATTAAAACTCATGCTACATAGACCGTTGCACTAAAATATTTTTGTAATAAAAATCGTAATTCTACACAGAAATTCTTTTTCGAATATATCACAAAATTACTTATATCGTTAAGATGCCCTTTTACATCAGACCCATATTCCATATAGGTACGTAGAGTGTCAGCTCTCAGTACTTAGTAAGATTTATTTATTAAATAAAAGGTTCTACTCTTCTACAATTCTATTTTGATTTCTTGAGTAACGACCGCCTAATAAGACATATACGCATGTTTGCTTTTAGAGTTATAAAAAATTCTGCAAGGGATTGCCTTTGGGATAACCTAATTGGGTATACTGAAAGTTAGTTGAAAATGGGAAACAGAAGGTACTAATAGTGAAATATTCCAAGGGTTTTCAACGTGGGATATAGTTGGCACGAAAATAAACGTCGAGACAGTTTAATAAAGATTTATAGTGCAGTAAATCATAATACGGGCAATTATTCCGCCTCGATCCACCTGCCCCTCTGTGTGTGGCGTGTAAAAAGACCCTATAAAAAGATCTAGTAATTGTGTGACAGGTCAATACTATGCAAGTAACTGAAATTAGTTTCTTAGATTATAAAAGTTATAGATATATATTTTTGCATGCAGTCAACCTGATTGTAAGTGGTCACTGCCGCGCATAGACATCGAATCCATCTATCCATCAGCCTTTCGAGGTCCACTGCTGGACATAGGCCTTCCCTAAACGGCGCCACTCCAACCGGTCCTGTGCTTTGTGAATCCAACTGTTACCCGCTGTTTTTCTTCAGGTCATTTGTCCACTTGGTCGGGGGGGTTAGGAAGTCTACAATACACAATACACACAAATTTCAAATTGTAAAATTTACCAAGTAGAATTTGCAGAGTTGTAGGATATGGCATAACTTTTTCATACACATACGTCTCAATATATGATTTAAGGTTGATATTATCGCGGAATTCATACATTTTAACACCTTTGTTAAAGGTACATACGATATGCGGTCTTTTAATTTCTTTTTAAAAAAATATTTCTCAGTTTAAGACGTGGGAAAGTACCCAGTGGTGAAAACGTAAAAGCTATAAACGTTCATTTCTTTCGAATTTATCATTTTATAAGAATCTCAGTCGTTATACCTCCCAACCATAAATTTTTGCTTTATCGTTTCAAATTGTATAACAGTAAAAGAATTCAACATTCAGTATGGATTAATAAAATCACGGATTTCAAGTTTTTTTTATTAAATTTAAAAAGTGAACAATCATGCAGTCTATGAGATGGTAGGTGTTCATTGCCGCTGAACAGGTGTTCATCTATAAACAATTTTGTACAACATAGGGATCCTAACGTCATTTTCTGATGCGTTCCCGCACCTAAGAACTAAGATGGTCACCTCGTATTTACGTCGGCATCCACACCCTTCCAGCGAAACGCATGAATTTGCTAAAATTTTTTTTTAACACAAAATAGAAACAGACTTCTGTACCACAACAAAAGTAAAAAAATAATTTAAATATATGTTGAATTCTTACATACACAGTACATAGTCCCGAAGTCGGCGCTCAACATATTTTGTTAGATTACAACGACGAATCTAAATCCTACAAGTATATGAGCGTCGACTTCAGAACTATGTACTGTGTATGTAAGAAACCAGTTTATTCCAGTCTATACTAGACAGTGTTCTCGGCAAAACTGGTTTTATAACTAGGTCGAAATATAGGCAATAAAGGAATAAAAAATGATGTGAAATATCGTGTTCGTACAAGTAATATGCATAAAATAAAGATTGCAACAGGAACTAAATATAAAGCATAACGAAAATAACGCCATTTACGAACAGTGCCCCACACTAAGTCGAACTGACACCACAGCCCGTTTAGTTTTGTTCGACACTTAATAGTTCCGAAAATGTATAACAGGTGGCGCCAAAATAAATACGGTGTGGCGATCGTCATGCTAACAATCAATAAGTTTTACGTGAGTAAAACACACACGGACGAATACACAAACTCCCAGACCCAGAACAGAAATCTAAATTCATCATTCAGATGTCTGTCTGAGATTTCTGGAATTTCCGGGGATCGAACCCCGTCGTCAAAATCATATACGTTTAAAATTTTCAAAATTATTCATTTGCTTGTTATACGTTGTACCTATCTTTGAGACGGGAAATCTGAAAGCGTCAAGGCCCGACAGTAAGTTTAAACAAGACCAGACATGATCATCCGCGGAACAAGTTGCGCGTATCCTATCTCGGAAAGCAATCGCGCGAGCAAACATTGTTTTAGTTTCACAATCTGCAATCTGTTGCTGTTTTGTTGTCGTTCCGTTGCTGTTGTTGTTGTATATTCTGTTGATTTTTGTTCTCTTGGAATTTGACAGAAACGTGAGATTTCTATTCATTTAAGAATTTTATTACTAACGTTTTTTTTACAAGATTAAAGTAGCTAACTGTACATGCACCCCTCCTGATGTCAGTAGCGTACGTATGTGGTGACTGCCGACCAAGACCAGGGATTTTATAATTACCAATTTCAGACGTGTTGATACTTCCGAGGTATAAGATGGTCGTCTTATTTGAAAGTAAGTCGATAGGTACACTGTATTTGTGATTTGTAAGTCATATTTTAGTCACCTTTTAAGAGTAAAAAAACTTAAGATCTGAGAACAATATATACACACATACGTTCGAAAGACATTACCCCGCTTCTGATGCAATTGGGTAGAAATTTCAAAGAAACATATTCTGTATCGCACCTAAAATACATTGACAATATTAGGTTGTTCCAGAACTAGGACAGCTGTTGTGTTAATTTCGTTTTATGTTTAGCCTGAATTTCTAGAATATCTACACGTACATGTTGTTCGCAATATTAAAGCGTATCAAGTTATATAATATTAGTGTCCAATCCTGTACTCCAGTACACATAACCCGATAACGTTCATATCGAGCTACGCTTTCTCGCCTGTAAATGTTACGACATAATATGCTTACATTCGTACACCCTTTTATGAAATTTAAGTAGAATATAAAGGAGCATGCAGTCTGTAATATAAGTGGTTACTGTCGCCTATGGACAACCGTGATTAACTCCAGATAAGTTCAAAGTAATACATGAGGGCCAAATTCAGATGCGTTGCTACTCCTGAGTACTAAGTTGGAACGCCCCGGATAAGTATATTTCCCTTACCACACCCTTCAAATCAGAGCACTGTTATAATAAGGTAGCCATAAACCATTCACAAAGGGCTCTACCGCCTTCAAGTAACATTTGGAGGCAACCGCATGTAGTGTTCCAAGTGGAATAGCAAATCCTTTCTGGTTACTCCTGAGGATAACGAAAAGCCTCGCGTAATTGTCCTTCTTTCATAATTATTAAATCATCGAAGGTTATGAATATTATGCTACTTATTCACGTTTTCTTTTTAATATTTTTGATCACAAACGAGCATAAATTTCACCTGAGTGGTCACAGCCCATATCATAAAGACATATCTTTAAGTAAATTCATATAGAGGTTCAATCTGAAGTTAATCACAGTTACTCTCGAGCACTAAGATCGTGGTCACATATGAAAGTGAGCTGACAACCACACATTTCCATCGAAACGCAAGAACTGCATCACGCTAGAAATAGGCTTCCTTGTCAATTCTTTATTGTGCCCTTGCTGGGCACGGGTCTTCTCTCAGAATGTGAGAATTTTGGGCTATAGTCCACCGCGCTGGCCAAGTGAGAATAAGTACACTTTACACATGTTTGAGAACTTATTATTTTAAAGATCTCCCAGGTCTAAAGTTTTTCTTACGATGTTTTCCTTCACCGTAAAGCAGCGATAATTAATTTCTAATATCATAATTTTTGTAAAATCGGTGGATTGGTGAAAATCGGATTCAAATCTCGGACCCTCGATTGAGAGGCCCATTCAACCATCACTATCTATCTATCTATCACTGTAGAAATAGGCCTATAAATAATTCATTGCTATGTAATTTATAACTACCTAATAAGTAACTGTTTGAACTTTGGAACATTAGCTTCTTTAATAGCGTAGGAATTTCTACGATTGATATTTATAAATTCATCAACTACCGTTGAGAATTAATTTTACAAAATCAGAGTGAACAATAGCAAATAATATTTTTATAAACACAGCTTCAAATTTTAAGGCGTTTAAACTTAATATCTTAGACGTTGTGTTTGTACTAAGTAACTCAATAGTAGTAACATATAAATATTAATGTTTGAACATGTCAAAACAGACGGGGTTAGGAAGGCACTAACTAGTAGCGATTATAATTTCAATTAACCCGGCCGAATTCGATTCGTGTCTAAACCGTGTAGAGGTAAGGTTGTTAGCAGCTGCGTACATAATACTATAAAAGGACTACTACACATACATAATACTATAAATTACGACTACCCTGCGATAAGTTACACATGCGATCTTCATTGTTCACAAGCAAGTATAACAAAATTTAACTATTACTCTTGCATACATTTTACTATGCTTATGTACATATATGTATACACATGTACATATGCTTTGTTTTTTTCTTTGCATTAAATACATAGGAAATCTTAATTTGGTATGTTTTATAATAGAAAGCGTCAAGCTTTAATAACAAAAAATATGTAAACATTTCTTACGTGACATCTAACACAATAAGATAGGGGATACACTTAAATACACACCACCGTTTAGAACTATTATTATAGACGGACCAATTCATTATTTATTTATTTGTATAAACTCAAAAGATAAACACCGACGTTTACATTTTATACACATTTCACTCATCATTAACGAGTAGATATCGTTGAATATTACTTTTATTGAAAAAGGGATTTCTGAGAAGAGAATAAATCACACCAAAGTACACACAGACCACTCAATCTTAATGTTATTGTGGAGACGCTCGTCCAATTGAAAGTAGACTGGAGGATCTTTGCCCTGGCAATATCGGCAATGTCACAGTTATGAAAAATAAGTGACAAAGGTATTATTTTCTTTTCGTTTCTTTATTATACATTTGATTAGACAACAAAGGCTCGACCTTCATTTTATTTTAGGGAACGAAGTATATCTCACTAATATCATAAATGCGATAGCTTATGAGGATGTACGTGTGTTTGTTACTCTTTTACGCAAAAACTACGCATTTTGATTTTGCTGAAATTTTGCACAGAAATTGTTTATGGCCTGGATAAACACATAGGGTACTCATTACCGTGGTAAACGTGACCGAAGCGGAGCCGCGGTAATAAGCTAGAACACCGTAAAATAGAAGGATGATTAAATTTCGGATATCCGAGAATTTAATTTTTGGATGAAGGGGAAGTTCAATTTAAGTACAGATTAAGTCAAGGAAATAAGTGTTGTTTTTTTTTTTTGGAATATTGAACGAATTATTGTTATTGCATCAATATTAATATCATTGTTACGTTATTTAAAAATGTTTTTTCAATTTTCTTAAACACGAATTTTTGATTTAAGTTTAATCATAAGAAATGTATTATTTGAAATATTCAATAATGTCAACATGGATACTGAGCTTGATTGTATCCTTGGGATAAAGTTAACTGTGTCATAAGCTTAACGACCGGAGGCTTCGCGACGGGGAAGCCTACCGTGATTTAACATTGTTGATCTCATAAAAACATCGTGAAGATGCCTTCACGATTATATTCGTTATCGCTGTTTATATATTCGGATCTGTTGTGGTTAGTTTTAACCTTAGTGGGATGTTTTTTATCCTTTCTTTAGATGCACATTTGTAAGATATTATGTAGAGTAATATTTGTTTGAAAGGTGAATTCTTTCGTTATTATATCGTGTAGCTATCGGTAAAGTAGGTACTTATATCATAGATAGGTATTATCAATCGATTTTTTTATCTCTACGCTCATACCTTTTATTTTTAGAAGTTTTAAATTTCGTTATTAAAAGCTTTTCAACTTGAAACCATTCTTCTCACTTGCGACCATTGTAGTCCTCGAGAGTAGCCATGCATCTGTGACTGACGTCAGAAAGAACGCCTGTTCTATATGGAGATGCATAGTCCATGAGCGGCAGTGACTATTTCCCATCAGGTACATGCTCGATTGCTACGAAAAAAGGCGAAATTTAATGGCAATCAAAATGAGGTCTATTATATTTCATATTAAATGTTTCCGTTCCTTTCATCAAACAGCAGATGAACATTTCTGTGTACTGTATATTAATTCAACAACTTAATTAATTACACGCGACTGGATATTTATAGTTAATTACATTGACCATAATTACACACCTAACGTAATACGACAAACTAATGATTGTGTAGCACGATTAATTCAATTGTACCGATGCTTAATTATTATTAACAGAAAATTATCCGTAATTAGTACAGATTTGTACTATGCAAGATATCATATTAAATCATACTAAATTGGTAGCGGATAGCCTATTATGAATTTTGATCTCTACGGGCTGAAACATAAACATAAATATAACATAAACATAAACGCTTTCAACACTCATGGCCCCACAGTAGGATTTTCTCCAGGTGGTGCTTCTGGAGTCGAACTATAAAGAGTTCTACCACCTACAAATTTTTATATATAAAATATATATACTAAAAGATTATGATGTATATGAAAATAACTCTATATAGTTATGTATATAAAAGTTAGTAGTTGTTACTCCATTGTACATTAAAAATAATAAATTTCTTAGTTAAACTAGCCTCTCCTATCATTGTTCTAAACAAAAAAAAGAATGGATTTTAATTTCATAAACCCGTGGGTGGTTAATATTATTCTCAACTGGTATACAAAGATTATCTAAAAGAAGCTTAACTTTACGTGAGAAAAATGAGTTACGTATAAAATTCAGGTGAAGGCGGAAATGACAAAAATAAATTAATTATTTTCCATTTTGCAGAGCACGTAACGAGTGTCGGCGGTGAAATCACCTCAAGTTTTTATCGTGGTTATAAAAGGTAAGGCGTTTTTTAATGTTTTACTCACTGCTTTTTGAATTATATTGGATTAAGAGACGTTTTAATCGACTTTCTTATAATTTACTTAAAAGTAGTGATGAATGTGAGGTCACTATTGCAGATGTATGAAGCATAGGTTACTTAAATAAAAGATAGACTAAGTTTTATTAAATACCTTTAAAACATGTGGTTACGGGGTGACGGTTCCGTACATAATATATATTTGTTGTATCTAAATTTATCTTAGAATAGAAATACAGTGTGTAAAATAGCTTTTTTATTCATTCAGTTTGGAATCAGAAGCTCGGAACAGGAAACAGGAACAGCTTTTTTCATTTGTTGTATCTCAAAAAACTGTAATAACTATGACGCTTATTTTTATGACTCATAATATATTATAGGAACTTTATGAAAGACAGAATGAAATAATGGTGTCTTGTGTGGGACGCTACTTGCGTTGACACACTGGGACCTTCTCATATTAA
The DNA here is from genome assembly GCA_002930495.1 of Cecropterus lyciades. NCBI lineage: Eukaryota > Metazoa > Arthropoda > Insecta > Lepidoptera > Hesperiidae > Cecropterus > Cecropterus lyciades. The sequence goes on along the minus strand of MOOZ01000058.1, from coordinate 1,166,086 downwards.
TATCTCTTCCACGGTAGCCGGTGTCGTGGCGGTGTCATGCTAAAATCTGAAATATAGAGATCTATTTAAAGGTTATATATTTCTAGAATTTGGCGTGGGACCGTGCGGAGTAAATAATTAATTTTCTAAGCATCTGTCCAAAAGTTTGATAGAGTTAACTTAAAAGATATTAGAATCTTATATGGAGATTTTGTGTTTTCTATGTATTGTTAAAAAAAGGCAATTTCGTTATAATTTCTATTTTAGCTAGGTATAAAATGTAGCTTATTATAAGCTACATTTTATAACTATCATAATCTAAACGAATTCACAGACAAAATACTACTAAATAATGAATACAAACTCACAGAATTATACATGCACTTTGTGAAAAATATCGTCTACTGTCAATTTATTACTGAATTCCCTCTATAAATCTCCTTTATTTCAAATAATATACGCATTTTGCATAAGTTATTACTTTTAAATTTTTAAATTATTACTTTTAAAACTTTTAAATTTAAGTTATAATGCATTTATTTAATGATGAATATGTAATCATTACATTCTCGAATGAATGTAATGATTACATATTCATCGGTCTTTAAAGCAATTATCCTGCCTTTGCTCACAGCATAACTACTATCTATGTCATCGGTAATATATGCGGGCAAAGTTGATTGCTCTATCATTTTAAATGCAGATACATAATTAAATGTACCACCACATGTTTGGCGTGAACTTCTAGCGTTTTATTAGAAGGGTGTGGTTGCCCGCTAACTTTCACAGGCGATTATCTTAGTCCACGGGAGTAGCAACACATCTGTGACTGACTTTAGATAGAACCCCTCTTTTGTTAGAATATGTTTATTAATAGCAAAACAATATTTGTTTACTTTCTACTAACGCCATCTAGTGATTAAAGTATGTACTAGGATAATAGTGTACCATAACTAAAGCAAAAGAATAAATTATCTATTCTCAACCGGCAACTCGTTGATTTTATTATCTTTCACAGCATATTTAATAATTTAAATAAAATTGTTGTGAATAATTCTCAAACTGATTATTTTGTTTTTATTGTTTTCATTGTTGACGATAACATGTTTCTGTATCAGCATTTCATTTTTTCGGGAAAGCAAAATATTATTCCTGTTAACGTCACCATCCCGACAAGATCCTCGAATTATGTTGTAGATATAATAAATCATTTCATTTCCTTCCGTTTCATTTCACTGCGTGCTTTCAGAATACATTTTGTGTTAATACACAAGTATGTCTATGTTAAGTATGTTTGTAACTCGTTCATGAATATAAGCTAAAACAATGCTTACACATCGGTAGAGTTCCGTACAATTTGTCTCATTTTCCGCAGTTGGAGACACGGCACTTAGTCGAAGTTTGCTGTTCTGCAATTTGTAGTAACGTGTTGTGTTCCAGTTGTAGCTTTTAAAATATGTTATGTTAGACTGTATTAGATTTTGCAACTTTGAAAAACCGTTAAGTCTAGTTTTCGAACATCCAACAGAAGTTTCAGGTTCAAATGTAACTGAAGCATGTTTTTTCGAATTTCTGTGTCGGATGTGTTCAAACTTCTTATACTTATGTCTTCGTCACGGTTTAACGACGAAGATAACGAAAATCAACAGAAAACCGCTTAACATAGCGGAAACGGACCCATTCAATTCTTTACCGCGTTAAACTGTCAAAAGCTGAAGGTCAGTCAAAATATTCACAAATCATTAGGTTACGCTCGAGTCAATACTTCTTCATAAAAGACAGATCAATAGGTACGCCCTATGTGCAAGATAGTAGAACGAGCAGTGTTCCACCGGGGAGGTACCACCGCCGCTTTTATACTAAACGTGAAGCGTTTCTTGCATCTAGAGTGTGGGTTTCTTGCATCTAAAGTGAACCGGTTCACTTTCATATCAGGCGACCATCTTACTCGACGGGCGTAGCAACTTGTCTGACGCTTGACTTATCATAAAACCCCCTGTTCTGTACGAAGTTGCTTATACGTTACCACGGGTGGGAGTTACCACCTTCTATCAGATGGGCAGCAAAATCGTTAGCTACTTCATTTGCACCTTCAAAGAAGTGTAATAAGAGCTCTTCAAAGCCGGCGATGCATTGGCAACTTCTCTGATGTTGCAGGTGGCTCGTTTGCTTTATCGTTAGGTACAGCTGTAAAATTAAAACCTTCAATATTAGAAAACAATCATGTGTAATATTTAAAGAACATTAATAATTTGTAGACAAGTTACCCTCTACAGCCAACGCCGTGAAAATGGTGAACCTCGTTCGTGCCATAAAGGTCCTAGTATCTAATTTAAGCAACTTAACTAATTAACACGAGTCACGTAGAAAGGGGACACATTCATATTGCTCGCACCTAATTTTACACTGTGCTAGGTGTCAAAAGTACATACATTTATGATTAACGGTATTTCTTGTGTAATTTGAACAAGGAACGCTTCGTCCCTATTTGCTAGTTAATGAAATTTGTAACACTTTTTTTTAGTATGGAAGTAGCAAACGAGCATGCAGCCCACCTGATGGTAAGTGGCTACTGTCGCCCATGGACATCTGTAATCAATCTGAGATAAGATAAAAGGTTCTCATCAAAGGTTAGCCACAGATCCGTTGCTACCCCTGAGGACTAAGATGTAACGTCTCGGAAAAGTATGTCTCCCTTACACGCTTCAGACCAGAACACAACAGCGCATAACACTGCTGTTATGTGGTAGAAATAGGTGTTGCAGTGGTGCTTCCGGAGTCGAACTACAAAGAGTTCTACCACCTTCAAAAGGTAGAACCAGTACAGTTTTTTTTGGGAGATCACCGACACATCTATGTTTGCGTAGCATGAATGAGTTCTTGAGATTTGGTGATAGGATCTGGTTATCGGTGATTTACAAATAATCGCGACCATCTTAGACATCGGGAGTAGCAACGCATTTGTGATCGACTTTACATCGAACTCATGTTTAATAATTGCTTGCTTAGGATGGCTATGGGTGGCAGTGATCACTTAATATCAGCCGGATTGAATGCTCGTTGCTCGCACAAAGACACTAGTCACAAGAAATAATCACGAGAATTCTATTTTTGTTAAAAATACATGTATAAAAAATTGAGACTAATAAATATTTCAAGCTCAATCAACGTAATCAACAAAGATTTTTTTTTTTCATTTAATTTTATTTATTTCCAACAAACATATTACTGGTAATATCAATGTATACTTATATGATAAAGCAGTAGAGTTTGTTTGTTTGAACGCGATAATCTCGGGAACTATTGGTTCGAATTGAAAAGTTATTTTTGTATTGAATAGCAAATTTATCGAGGGAGGCTTTAGGCTATAGAACATCATACTATGACTAATAAGAGTGGGGTAGCTAATAAAAATGTTGCAAAAACGGGAAAATATTTTTATTTTTGAGAGCTTTCCTTGCAACGCTGCGTAAACGGTGAAAGTTACGCAAAAATCATGCATGCATTATGAAATTGCTCCCCTGTTAAAGATCTAAAAACAAGTCCGCGACAGCATATGTCTAGCTTTTAAGGTTAACTCACTATAACCTTTTTATGGTATTGGAATAAGTCTAAAAATAATACATTATTTGCAAAGCTGTTTTAATAAACATGATATTAATCCTTATCCAAATAAATTAGGTTTTTATAACAGGCACTTGATTTCAAACAAAATTGCCCTTGACATCATTTGATTTCCACGAAATGTTAGGAGTTATCATAGTCTTAAAATAACTATGCAACAAAATAATGGCCAAATATCACGCATGCATTTATGTTGGCGGGAGCGGTGAGGCGGCTTCCCGCTGACCGACTGTGTCGATAGCTGCGAGCAGTGCTTCCAGATGCACTGTAATTACACTAATTATACTGTATTTTTTTTACTTATATTGTATTTGCCAACAATATAATTTTGAGCAAAAAAAATATAATTTAATTTGATATATTTACAATTTATTTCGAAATTTGATCGAGGAGCGACCTTTTTTTTGGTCTTCAAATTGCAGAGAAAGTAGATGATATTATTTTTTCAACGTGAACTTCCCTTTAATAACCTTTAAAATGTCATTTACTGTTATTTTGTACAAATACAATATTTATAAGTAGGTAGTAATCACGATCTGCAAGCACTGGCTGCGAGGTACCATGCCGCGCGGCTTAGACGGGTGGTCGGCTCCTTATGATATGACAACCGTTCTAGGTTGTCATATCTATATATTATATAACACCTTTCCAATATTTTTACTAAGTGTTCCTTTATAAGTTTACTTTTAGTGATCATAGCGTAATGTTCTTAACATAGTTTTTCAATAGATTGTTCTGTAATAAACGCGGGTGAAACCGTGTGGCATAGCTAGTATTGTATAATTTGATGATTCCACAGTCGAAGTAAAATTAGTAGCAATATCCCAAAATTATTCAAATACCAATTATATATAATACTTCAGATCCTTAAGCAGATTGTTGAAGGATTTTAATGAGGTCTTCATGTTAGCTCCGTTTTTAAGAAGTGATCATTAAATTTAACAGTACCTAAGTTATCCATTTTGTCAAATGAAATGTGAAAAATAATATTATAAAAGTCGGTAACAGATTTTTTACCCGGTCCTACAATTATCTAATTAAGTAAATCATGAACTACAAGAAATTACTGAGTAATAATAATATAATTTATGAGTAATAAAAAAAACAATCACACGTGATTTTCTAATGAATACGTGCCTATTTAGTCGCTTATATATTTCGTTTTGAAATAAAAAACAGCTCTTTTATAAATTTTAATCATAATCTAATTTTCTTCAGAAAATTGCGAATCATTTTTGGGTACAGTTACTTTGTTTAAGTATATAATGTTGATTAAATTAAAAAATCTATACACAACTTTTAGTTGAAGAACTATTTTAGTTGTACGTTAAAGTATATGGAAATTTCTGTACATCCACATACAACAAGGGGATAGTCGCTCGATTAAAACCAAAAAACAACATCAATCGCCCAATTGTTGTAACAACTATTCACCAACAGTTCAATATATATTGTTTCAAGTAAAGATTAAACAATACGCCATAAAAAAATAACGACTGGTCAACAGGCAAAACTAAATAATCGTCTACTGAACTATTGGATCGATGTCATAATTGTTTTTAAGGTAGTAGAACTGTTTGTGATTCTACTTCGGAAGCACCACCGCCACTCATATTTCTGCCTAATAACAGCAGTGTTATGTGCTGCTGTGTTCGGAAAGGTTTGGTAAGGGAAACATACTTATTTGAGGCAATCTAAATTAGTCCTCTCGGGTAGCAACGCAGCTATGGCTAACCTCGGTTAAGACTCTGATTTTATTTGGGGTTGATTATAGATGTCGATGGGCAGCAGTGGCTACTTACCATCGGGTGGACTGGTCGTGTGTTTCTTCCTTATTATAAAAATATGCTATTAGTCCTAAGAAAAAGAAATATATTACGCCTTCTATACGCCTATTCTTCTTATACGGCTCAAGACTTATGTGAACTATTAGGAAAATAAGACAATGTGCCTCCTATCAACACGTCGCGTTTCCCCCAAATTGCTACATTAAGATGTTATAATGTGTCATTATTCTCTAGGGCAACGAAATAGCTTAAACTAATATACTATGCATATACTACCGATCTATCTGGTTTCGATTAAATCTGTTTTACCAACATCGTATCGTTGGTTGTCATTATTCCCTTGAGATCCGTGTTGATTCAGGGAAGAAAGTGCTCTGTACCCTTAGTACGAGTTTTCTTGTTTTCTAAAGACAATCATTACTTACGTTTTGGCCCATACATTGCAATATACACCCCACAGTTTTGTTTTCGTTTTCGGTCATATTTTCTTATTTTAAAATAATAGGCAAAAATATAAACAATGATGATTTTAAGGTAACTCTAACTGAAGTACCCCTAATGCACTACGACACAGGCTAACCGTTGGATTTACACAAGAACTGATAAAGGCCGTTCGGATACAAAAATAAATTTTAAACTTCGCGTATGCCATGTAAAGGTTGCTATTTCTTGGCATTTTCTTTTTATTTAAAATAGAAATTTGAATATCAGCAACCAAATGGTGTGGTTTCATCATTAAAATAGTCGCCATCTTTCTAAAGATGAATCTTTTGAAAGATGTAAAAAAAAATGTAAATAAAAATAGCTTTTAAAGGCTAATGTAGCCTTTTTACCTTGTCAACATCCATGCACTTCATGTTAATCGAACCAGTGGCTTGCGTGATTAAGTAACAAACAGACACTACCTTATTTTTATATATTAGCTTAGATAATAGACTCATACTAAGCGAACTGTTCATCACTATAATGTAGATGTCGAGAACATTGCATACGGATCCGAAGATTCGTTGAAACGTGAAAACAGAAATAAATAAACTAACAACCTTTTGAATTTATTAAATGAAATGGAAATCATGCAAATAAAATGAATAGGTGAAACACAAATGGTGGGGTTTTGCTTTTATTTCGTTAGTTTGATATTAATTATCTGTTGACGTAGCATTTCGTAGCAACAAAGTGCAATTTCTCGTAGCGCGTGTTTCTGAGTAGTCATTAAGTCGGGTTCCGGAATATAATAACATTCCTGTTATTGTTGATAACATATTAAAATCCATGATAATTTCTTGATCGTTTCTGTGGGTTAATGTAATCGTAGAATTTATAATAATATAACCAGGTAAAGTGAAATGGTTTAACAGGTTTTACGAACGGGCAAGCAGTCATTAAATACTTATAATAAAGTATGGAATACAAAAATACTTTTGGATTATTTTTTGTAAAGGTTTTCATGATGTGATTTCACTTTTTTACTCAGAAAAAACCTAAATCTACATTAACATTTTTTTTTCACGAATTAAAATAGCTATTTTTTCATTGGACTTTAAGGAGATATCTTTTAGATTAATAAGTATTATATTATCATTGTTATTTATATAATATGATAACAATATCATGGTCATAGTAATAATTTTTTACATAGTCAAGTTCGACGTTTTAGGTAATTTTATTTAGGGGCTGTAAAACGTGTATTATCTATCTATTAGGCTTTGAAAGTCCACTGCTGAACATAGGCCTCCCCTAATCGGCGCCACTCCTACCGGATCTGAGCCATCTGAATCCAGCGGTTACCCGCCGTCTTCTTCAAGTCATCCTGGTCGGAGACCGGCCTACACTCCTTTGTGCAGACGTGGTCTCCATTCGAGGACTCTTTAACCGCATCGGTTATCTGCCCTACGAACGATGTGGCCTGTTCATTGCCACTGCCCAATGTAGGTATTCAGTAGTAAGGTTTTTTCGGTTGCACTTGCGTTCTTTACACTGCTATTGTATTTCTTGTGGCGAATTGTTGTTTGCTACGAGCTGCTATTTCTCGTTGAGCGTGTTTCTGAGTAGTCATTAAGTCGTGTCCACGGAAACTTTATTGTAGTCGCGTTAATTAATTTTGCTAACAAAAACGAAATTTTAAAAATCTATTGAGATTTCATCATTTAAGGATATAAATAATATTCTTCAGTATTACACATTATTAGTATTGTTGTAATAGGTACCAATAAATAAAAAACATCGATTATTAGTAGATGTTATGTGAAATAATTTCGATTTGTCGTTATTTGTATGTGATATAATATGCGAAACTTATAGTTAAACTATTATAAGTAAAAGTAGATTTTTATGTGATTAAATAAATTAGTAGAGATGCTCAGTCATTTATTTATTACAAAAACTTACTACTAACATTACAGGATTTCACCTAATTCGTTAGTGTAGACATAAAATTTAACATTATATATTAATACCTATCATGCCATGTCATGCCTATTGTCTATTAGTTGCAGTTTATTCTGATAACTGATGAGTGTCAAATCTCACTAATATTATAAATGCAATTGTTTATATTCGGCTCTGCCACCGCAATAAAACCACAACGAGCTATATTCTGTTTGCAATTCCATTAGCAACATTTCTAAAATTATTGTACTAAATCACAAAACACTAATAAAACTGATATATAATCGTGGCCTCAAATAGGCTTAATTATACGCTCGGTGAGCAAAATACCGAACCACACTAATTGCTGTACAATTAAGCGTTCAGCTAAAACTAATCGAAAACAATGTTCAGGTCCAAACTAATTAGAAGGCTATTATTTCGACCTATTTTATGAAAACTTTAAATTACTTATACGAAAATTGATATAGTCAATATTCTAGTTTGTTTAAAGTTACAGCGATTAAATAAATAAACGCTTTCTATACCTTCTAGGATATTCTCTAATGTCGTGGATATGGACACACCCATGGGCGGATTTTCAAACACCCAGACCCCGAATATAAGTCTAAATTCATCATACAGATGTCTAT
>MOOZ01000058.1:1079684-1091386 GCA_002930495.1 Cecropterus lyciades | reverse complement strand
GTTGAAGAACAAGTAGGTAATTGAGTTATTAATTATTGCTTTGACTGTGTGCCAAGTGGATTTACCTGTTTTGCCACCTGAATATATGCTTCTTTGTCATGGACTCAATGGCATTATATTAAATGTAATGCCAATTATATATATATATATGAAAGGTCTGTGGTGTCTTTTCTTACACATTTTTTCCAAGTTTTCCAGAATATACTTAAAGCATCCCCTTAATATTAGATTGGTTCAATAAAAAAACAATGTCAGCGACCACAATCAATTCTTAGTATTCGCTTTCTTACTAGATGGCGTTGTAAGTATACACTTATGACCAAAATTCATATAAAATTTAGAAGTAATTTTAAGTCCATTAAGAAGAATTCAAGTCTACGTATTAAATTGGATGGAAGGCATAGCCTCCAATAATTTCCTATCTCTAAATGTGAATAATAGAAAAATGTCCCAATAAAACCATTCGCATACGATGCTCTTAGTGCAAGAAATTTTGGCAGAAATACCTTCTTGCTTAGCGAGCGAGTAATTAAAAACATTTATACGCCGTCTTTTTACTTACTCAAGTAGCGAATAACTTGTTAATAATATAAAACTGGTATTTACGTCTGTACACGTGTTCTTGTGTAGATGATGAAAATATCGCTGAATAAATTAGGAGCATATTCGTGCGTGCTTATGATTTGCTCAAGCCTGTAGGCTTATCCCTCAGATTTTTACGAGCCCACTTAAAGTCAGTCAGCTCATATTTCATGAGCGGTGAAAGTTTACAAGATAATATAATGATCTAAGATATGAGTTGGAAGTTCGGCGATATATAAATGTGATAAGCCTAAGGCTTTATTCTCACACCATTAATTTAAACAGTGTTAAATGGTAACTTAGAATATAAGTAGCAAAAAGTATATTTAACAATAACAATTTAACAAAGACTTTTCAATAAAATTTTACGATGTTTTTATTAAGGCTTGAAGTGTCATGGGAAGACAATTAATGTTTCAAAACACAAAAAACACATTTCATTTAATATTTTGGAGCAATTATGCATATCAATAATTAAATATTTCATTATTTTGCCCATTGTTAGATACCAATTGAACTACGAAATGTGGAAATAAGAAATACGAGAATCACTCAAAACGCCATTCATCCAGCTTAATTTTACAACGAGATAATAAAATTCTGAATTTATATTCCCTGTGTACAATGTTTTCAACTTTACAGCCAAATTTACGATTAATTTTGTAGCGAGCCGCCGCGGTGTCGGTGCTTGATTAATTTTGATTAATTTTTGGGGCTGTTTGTGCCTTTTGTTTCGTCTATTGAAAGTTCAAAGTCTTGTGAGTTGATTGATTGAGACAAATTGTTCCCTCAATCAATATTTGGGCGACTTCCAAGTGCCTTTTGAACGGAGTGTTGCGTGATTAACTCAACTTTGACCTAACCTTTCCTTGTATATTTTATTTAAATGTAGATGTGTTAATTGCTGTATTAGTCTATCAAAATTTACTCGTATAAAAAGCAGAGAGCAATTTATTTTAATACAATCGATAGAATTGCCCTAATTACTGCTCTGGAAAAAATTATCTAGGTAGTAAATGGATCTATAACGAATCCTCCATACAATTTTTTCGTTAATACTGACTTCCTTATTTATTGACACTTATTACCACGTCTTTACTTTTTATACTTGTACGTGGAAAATAGACTACATACTTATCTAATTTTGAGTTCCTATAAAATAGATATTTAAGAGAACACAAATTCTTTAAACAGGGTTCATCAGTTACCGACGATGGGTTTCGATAACCTCAATTCCTTGGAAACACTGAACTTGCAGAACAATAAGTTACAGCACATCCCCGAAGAGATTATGGAACCTATACTAGACACTCTGCGAGTGGTTGACATCATGGGTAAGAATCCTACACATTTACACAGTTTATTTTAAAGTCTTAAAGTAATCAAAATTATTTTATTAGATTACAGTTTTTGTATTTACCTACATCCTATATAAAAATTATGCACTAAGGCTGAATCCATCACTAGTTAATCTATATGTACTAAGTTGCCTGGTAAAATCCAAAACACAACAAAACTTTGTAGATACAGTGTAATCAGTCTTAAACCTAATAAGATCCAACTTGTTGGATGAAAATAAAATCGTCGAGTAATGCGAGATTTACAATGAGACATAATTATTTGATCGCAATAAAGTTTAAGTCAGCAGTAAATCTCAAACCATCCTATTACAAAGTGATATTGAAGAATAGATAACTAAGTATTAATGTTTTGACAGATAACCCTCTTATTTGCGACTGCGACTTGGCGTGGTACGAGGCTTGGTTGGCCGGTCTTCGCGACCGCGATGACGAGATGATGCAGAAAAAACGTACCGTCTGCACCATGATGCCCGAGCACCGTGAATACAGCGTCGCCAAGATGCCCCTGGAGAAAATGAGCTGCAAAAGGAAACCCATATTCGGACTCTCCAGCGCTTATAGAACTTGCCCTCTCTTAGCCACTAATACGTTCTTGATTGTTCTTGCTAGATGGCTCTAGAGCGACGTATTTGCCTCAAAGTTAATTAACGACTATTTTGAGTACTCTTCCCCCTTTCTTTTCGCGCGAAGGCCCAATTGGAGCTAGCTGTGGCCGGATAGCTCCACGCGAATCCTTCGCAACCTTGTAGTTACGTTTCGTTCGATATAACGTGATGGTTTGGTGGAAATACGATACATATCAATTTGAGCTGATGACAAAAATTAGTAGTATTTTGGAATGGATTTGTGATAAGAATAGAGATGGTTTTTATGGAATGTCGCGTAAGTTAGAGTGATACGTGCGTAATTTTAAATTAGGACAACGTTAAGGTAGGTATGCCTTACTTTGTAATGTACCAATGGGATGCAGATGACCGAGCCGTTAGTATTTGAGGCTACAGTAATATTGCTCCATCCATCAGCCCTTAAGAGTCCATCGGATGTAAGGTTCCCTATGACAGGTTTGCACTGACACCACATTTGGTTGTGCGTGTTGACGACCGCTGTGAATAAATAATTTCCCAGAATGGACATACTCCATCTCCTGGATTTATTCTCTTGTCTCCTCTTACAAAATCTTCTGAGTGACTATTGAGGTAGATACTTCGACAAATATTGCTATTGGAGTATTCAATGAGTGCAAATCAAATGTGGAACTAACGAGTTACGGGATAACAAGCGCGAACATTTTGGTTTTTAAATTTACTAAACCTAATTATAAAAACAAAACTTCTTATATTTTTTATCGTTTACCCCTGCCTTTACGAATACTGTACACGTATTATACTAATAAGCTTTTATGCATTTACCATGTTGACTATTACATTATAATACTCTACGCTAGTAATTATATGGGGCTCGAAGTATTTATCCTATATTTACATTCGTGCATTTAATCTACTTTCAAATATACCGGTTTCGGAATTTCCTCCTTGTACTACCTCTTGTGTAGAAAAGGTAATTTTAGGTTTGTAATTAAAATGATTATCAAATAGATGTAGAGCCCCTGGATGTTCGATTTGATGTAGTCTAGCTATAGTTAAATAAGTGTTAGATAAATTAATGGAAAGGTTTATGCCAGATGATCCAAGTAAGTTTGTTAATGTGGTAACACGGCTAATGTTGTCAAATATATCGACAATCTGAATGATATCGATGTCGATGAAATCCTTCAAGGAAATGAAAAATGTGGATTTTGAGATAAAGTTACAAAAGGTGCTAAATATTATAATACTAAAAGCCAATATAGTTCACACAAATATAAGGAAATGGAACGTTTAATCGGAAATGCAAAGTTATAAATAGATTTGTATTTCAATTTCAAAGAGTTGTTTTAATTAATATGGAAATGAATACAACGACTTTCATTCTTTGTTGGGGTTTGCCTTAGTAAGAAACACGTCGCAAACCTTTGAAGTTATGTACAAAATATGAACAATACATTTTTAGTTCATTGAGACATGTTCATGGTATTATTTATAAAAAAATACAAGATCGTGAGTTTGAGACAAACTCGAATATATTATATAACATATTTATTAGTAAAATGTACGTAACCTTTTTTATTAATAAATATGATCATATAATGTCATTAAAAAAATGGGAGAATAAGTTGATCTGAAGAAGAATAAGAAACTGAAGATCCTAGATCTAACAACTAACGGATTTCGTGCCGCTGAGAATATCTGAACTGAAACTTATGAATTAAATACATAGTGTAAAAAATAAAATAGAAAAGTTTGAAGGTGAATCGACTTCGAGTTTTGAATGCGACAGTATCACCAATATTCCAACTTCAGAAGAACAGTGATAAGCACTGGTGTTTTTTATTGGAAAGTTGTAATGGAACTTAATATAGATCAAGGAAGATACTTACAACCAAGTAGAAGAAGATATTTTAACAAGACGTTCAAACTTAGTGCTCGGGGTAAGCATCCATGGCTGATCTTAAGTAGGAATCCAATCCTATCTGGGGATAACTTCCTTTTAGGTGGACTGCACCCTACGAGATGCCTTTATACTATAAAAAATGGTTTTATGTCACGCGTCACAGTCATTTACTAGATCAAATTTTGTAAATGTCGTAATATGCATAGTTAAAATAATAACAATTTACTGTATGCTAATGTGCAGGACAAATCTTATCGAATCAAGAGTGGCGCATACATTGTGTATAGCACCGCACTCAAGACTTTTACTGCAAAGATCGTACACCGGTGGACACGTTGACCGAATACTCATCGGATTTATGTAGCTAGTCGCATGAACTTTGACATATTCAACTGAAGTAAATTGTTTTTGGAACGAAGGCCGTGCAAATCACTATAATACGAACCCAGCTTCACGAAAACGATGAAAATGCGGTATTAACGTTGAATGAGGAATGTAAATACTTTGAATGATTCGAAATCGACCTTTGATAATTTGCTAACTTACGTGGATTATTTCGTATAAACTTAGCGAATCCTGATTTCAATAATTTTGTTTTTGTTTTTCATCTTGGCATTTTTATTGACTTTAATAGTTATTTCCTTGGCTTTGCTGCTGGAACCTTATCCCTTATACATATGTTTTGTTATTTTTTCTTTTTATAAAGTTAATTTATTTTTTATTTCAGTAACGCTTATAATGCTTATAAATTGGCATATTAAACATTGTTTAATGCTTCTGAAAAAATTGAAATAGGTGTGCCTGAGTGCTGATATTAGACATATTTTAATAGCACCTTTTTTATTTAGAAGGTGTCTTTCATAGTTGTTCCTGTCTTTAATTCTTGCTTCGTAGTTTCGTTGAGATTTCGTTTTAGTGTTATTAAATAGATTTTATAGGTTCCTTCTATTCCTTAGATTATATTGTTTCGTTATATTTGGTGTAGATTCTATGGATAGTCTTTTAGAAGAGTAATAAATGTGACTCTAAACTTTACTGCTTCAAAGTTTAATTTGCTGGACATGTTGGTCTGCCCTGTATGGCAGGACATTTGTCTTTTTATTGCTATTGCATGATTAAATTTTATTTCTGTAAGGATTTCAACAAATCGCTGTGCGAGTATAGCTCCTAAGTTATTATCCTTAAGCATCCAAATTATCCATATGTAAGTGATATCATTGTAACCAAAAACATATCCCCTAGTCTGAATTACATAAGTATATTTAAGAATGTTATACATATATATACAAAATTAATATTATAAAGCTTATTATGTGATAACCACGTATTTCTTCCCTGTTTATTTCATTCCAATTTTGAATGGAATATAATGAATGTGAGTAGAATTCTTATAGATATACATATTTATATGAGAAAATGTAAACTCACTTTGACAATTTATCCAATTATTGAAAGCGTGGTCGTAAATACCGATTTCGTTATTGGATTGGATACACAAGTACATTTCTGATATATTATGAATAAATTATAATGTAACTTAGAGGTACGGCTCACTTATATGTGAGGTGACCATCTTAGTCCTCGGGAGTAGCAACGCATCTGTGATTAACTTTAGATAGATTATCTTTATGAAGTTGCTTACAGATGTCCATGGGCGGCAGCGACCACTTACCATCAGGTCGACTGTAAGCTCGTTTGTTACTTCAGTCTGACAAAAAAATCTTACTAATGTATTGTTATGGTTCTGTAATTAAGATTTTGTTGGCTCAATAAGTGAAGTCAGATAGACCGAAATAAGTCTGTTTACATTTTCCTTTTGTAATGTTAAGTAAAACAATATAATTGGCGCGTGTAAGACGCGAGATCGAATACCTATTTTGTATTCTATTTACACGCGTTAATTTATTATATTATAATCAAATAATATAAATGTAAGTAAACGTCAAAATGTGTGATAATCATAGTTTTGTCTCTATTTCACTGATACACGCTTAAATTTATTGCACTTAATATAGATACATTTCTTGGTAGAAATCAGAGTCGAAAAACCTGGTAAATAAGGAATTTCATCATCTTTATATACGTTCTTGTTCTAATTCTTGGTGTTTTATATATTAATGTTCAAATTTATTGTCGTATAACTGTTGTAATGTAATCTTTAATCGCTTTTCTGTAATCGATCTGATGCAAGTTAAAATAATAATCATTGTTAAAAGGTGGAGTTATAGAGTTGCCGGTATCGCTAATAGGCAATTATTTTAGCTTATAGGCATTTATTTAGCTACAGTTATATGACTTGGTCAGAAGAAGGATAATGAATGATTTTCGAGCGTTACTATTTCGTTGCTAATTCCTAAAAAGCGTAAAATAAATTACTGTGAAACCAAATACCCGTATTTACTAAAACTACTACAATTCTTTAGTAGGTTTTGTCTGTCCGTGAAATCTTTATAATGTTTTCAATTTATTGTAAGCTTGCAGATTTTTATTATTACATCGGAGATGGAATATCTCGTTTGTTGAAGCATCTAGTTATGTACTGTCGATGGTCCCTGGAAATTTGACCCCTTTCACAGTTGTTGGGGCACATAATATGTACTTCATCAAAATATTAATATGTTATTTTATCGTATATTTGATTTTTGTATTTATTTTATATTCATTTTTGTAATCGTGCTGTTGGTTACAGTTGTAGGTACCTGCTGTGCCTTTCTTTATTTCTTTCTTTTTTTTCTCTAATATTGATTTAAGCTGAAACGTAATATACCAAGCCCTGTTGTTAAGTATCAAAATGGGTCGCGGATCAAGCATTTTGCAGTTTAACCTTTCAAAAAAAGGTTCTACCAGTTTTGAGGGTAAAACTGCTACTAAACTGCAATTGGCTAAGCTTGGAATTAAATTATTTCGTTTACCTTTACTAATACAGTTAGAAAAAAATGGCATGTCTATAAATTCACCTAAAATCTTCTCCTATATAATGTTTCCTGTATTCGCTCTCATTAAATTCCTAGTAAGAGGAATTAAGGAAAAACCAACACGATACATATCGGGAAAGTGGAAGCTGGAAACGTAAGCCCCACTAACCTCTCTTGCATATCAATTTAGATGTAAGATATATCGTAATTTTATGGAATATTCAGTGTTATACTACTTTACGGGTATATTCATCAATGTTAGTTAGCTTTTCAAACTTCGATGTTGCGATGAGTGGTAAGTGTGAACTTTTGAAAACTATATATGTATGTCTAATTATAAGACTTGTCACGCAGCAATAATCATATCGTATTATTTGTAACGTAGCAGTTTAAAATGGAAAATACGTCATTTTTGAATTATAATCTCCATATATAATATGAAACATATATCTCGTTGTCTTTTAAAAATTAAATGTTTATTAATAAATAAGTATCTGTTTATTTTGATCTGTGTCGTGTTTATTCAAGTTTATAGTCACATTTATTATTTAAATTAACTTAAGTAATATAATTCTAATATGAAATTTTGCTGTAAAAGTGTATTAAAACTATGGTTTAAATAAAATTTAAATAATGATTAATGTGATGTTTTATTTAATAGCAACATGTAATATGGAGTAAAGTATTGGGTTTTCCTAAATGTCTGAAATGAATATTTTGAAACATAAGAAAGAATTTTAAGATTTCTTAATAAAAGTCTAGGTGAAAAATGATGATGGTGCATACAATTATTCAAATTACAAAATGTTAGGGGACTCGATTTTATGAAGAAGTTATGTCATTTCTTCCGTAAAAATGATCTGAGTTTCATCGCTTTTCCAGGTAATCCTGTATTCCATTTCAGACTTAATGAAGACAAGTAATAAATTCAGATGTAGGCTATGTTCACCTACTCCGAACTTGTCACATGATGAGTTCATCAAGAAAAGCAAGGATAAATAAGTAACTACCTGAGCTCCGCGTTATTGTTGTACAAACTTAAATTGGGATAACTTAATGGATTTTGTTGAAACAAACACTATATATTACATGTAGAGAAAGGTTCTAGAAATTTCGACTAATCGTAACTCCTCAAAAGTATTTTAAATATATGCGATATATATTCACTGGGTACTTCGTCATCGTTCATATTTTTATAATATGTATAGATTTAAGACTAAATTAGCCTAAAGAGACATTTTAAAACAAAATATAAAGGAAAGATTATTTACAAAGATTACCGGAAAATTCAATGAAAAGTCTACGTTCACGAAAGAGCTTTTCGCACAATTCGGTCGTAAAATGAAATAAGCTCTTATGTTATGCTTAGAAGTGTCAAGACGACACGGAAAGCTCTTATAATAAAACAAGATTTTGAAATTCTTGTATAAATATTTTCTTACAAGCATTTTTCTTGTTTTAGAAATGCAATAAATAACAATATTTACTCGCAACGTGTCAAAAGGAACTTTATATGTATTTAACTTTCTGTGTAAAGGTAATAAATCTTAAAAGAGGTATGCCAATCGACTCACTCACCGCTCAGCCATTCGCATTTGTGATACGTTCGCTTGGTGTTGGAATGAATGTATACTATGTATACCTATGCCTGTTAGGGGCGTCTTTCCCTCTGGGTCATACGCTCCAGTTAAGTCAACATAAGGGCTGTGGGCAATATTTACGGGCCTCGAGGGGTCCACCTTTACCCGGGCAATTCTCAAGGTGTATTTAATACAAAATAATACAATATTATTAAAACCATTGTAATACAATGGTACAAATGTAAAAGATGTTTAATAACCTCACTGTTGAGGCGGGGGTTAGACACTTTTAGGCATCGCTTTCACCGAGCCGACGTTCGTCCTCTTAGTGGTCAGGGTTCACCAGACCAGGGCGCTCTCGCAGGATCGCCGCCCCCCAGATGGTCGAAGAGTGATGTTGGAAACGTCAACGAATATTGCCAAACTTAACTGCAGTTAGCAGCGAGTATTTCATGGCCTTTTAACATCAACATATATTTTTAACGCTCAATGCTGATGTTTGCGTAGAGCGATTGACGCTTGAAACGCATGTTGCGTGGCCCTTCAGCAACTTGGTCCTGGGGTAAGAGAATGTATTTTGGTATTGCTGCACGATTCGTGTTTGTGAGTTTTATTAAACTGAAAATGAACAAAAATATGTTGAATATATTTTTTCAGTTTAATCAATATCATTTCATTTTTTCTTTTGAGATAAACCGGCACGTTCATATAACTCAAGAAACTAGATACAAATCTTATTACTTTTAGTGTGGGACTATAGATTTGAAGACTATAGACTGCTCATATGTTAATAAAACATATGAGCAGAGATTTTTGAAATGATTGAAAACCGTATTTATGCATTGCTAATTTTATTTATACTTTTCTGACTTTTTCATTTTGTATTTGAAGAATAACAAGAAAAACGTAGGCTATATCGCTGTCGTCTAAATATTCTAAATTGCTGTTGAATGCCGTCTATTGATAAGGATCTTCGCGTGTTCGAAAGTAATAGTAGATTTACTATGAACTTGGGCTTGAAGGTAACTCGAGACGTATTATTTGCCCTTCTTTTGAATATGAGGATCTCAACATGGGCACTTTATCATGAAGCTAATAACGTATTTCCATATCATACGACGTATTTTTATTGTTAATAAAGTTGGTAGAACTGGTTCAACTCCGGAAGCACCACCGCGACACTTATTTATGCCTAAGAATAGCAGTGTTATGCGTTGCTGTGTTCTGGTTAACAACGGGATAACAACGGGAGGAGTGATCTTATCTGGGGTTGATTACAGATGTTCATGGGCGACAGTGGCCACTAACCATCAGGTGGATTGTATGCTCGTTTGCTTCCATATAATAAAAAGGTGGACCACAGCTTGATTGCTATTTTTTATTACAAAAAAAAAAACATCTCTTTCCGTGGATGTCGACAGCACATATATCATGCTCAGTTACTAAGGCCAAAACCCATTTGAGAAAGGACTATGTTTAGTAGTAGACATTGCAATTGGATCACTGATGGATGAAATGCAGGGCCCCAAAAGTTTTCCCGATAAAAATTTGTTGAATTCGCTTAGTTTCTGACTATTGGGGTGCTATGACACCAATTAAAATTTAGAAACATAACAGCCAACCTTTTGTGTTCGAAGTCTAGACCACTCTTTCCACTCCACTCTTTCTTTTCTCTTTTCTATCCAGTCAAGAGTGAACTAGTGTGGTACTATTAATGACCGACACCACAGGGCACATTTTGTACAGAATCATGTAATGACATAAGTACGTCTTGGGTATAGCCTTATATTTCAGCATTAAGCGTGACGCCGACACAAGCGTAATGGAGGGGTAAGCGGGTAATGTCCCGTGGCTTATAATTTAAGGGGTTATTTACATAAGTAACCACCTAAAAGGAAAATTCTTGACTTCGTTGACACTGAACGGTATGGACTAGCAACGTTGCTTTATTTGAATATATAGGCTTTACAACATTACTCCTTTCAGGGTGAGAAAACATTAAGCCTTTATTCATTATGAAGGTGGTAGAACTCTTTGTGGTTCGACTCCGGAAGCACCACCGCCTCTCCTACTTCTGCCTTATAACAGCAGTATTATGCATTGCTGTGTTCTTGTCTAAAGGATGTGGTAAGGGAGACATACTTTTCCAAGGCATTCTTTGTTAGTACTCAGGAGTAGCAACGCATCTGTGGCTAACATTAGGTGCGACTTTGATCTTACCTAGGGTTGATTACAGATGTCCATGGGCGGTAGTAGCCACTTACCATCAAGTGGGCTGCATGCTCGTTTGCTACTTCCATACAATAAAATAAAATAAAAAATAAGCCGGGCAATTCTGGAACATTAGACTTCATACACCTTAGAGTAAGTTCTTTATTTTTTAAAAGCTCTTTCTTAACATGCAATTTTTGTATGATAGTAAGGACATCATAATTCTGTATACTATTACTGTTTCATTGCTGTGCACGGTGCCCCTCTCGGAGTGAGCAAGATTAAGGGTGTAGTGTATTAAACTGCGCAAGTGTGGAACGTTAGACTTCATTCACCTTAGAGAACGTTATTTTTTTAATAGAGTAGGAGAATTAATCTCAGTCGTGTAGGTTTTCTGACGATGTTTACCTTTACCATTGAAAATACGTATGTGTGTGCAATTTGCACACTGCAGAAGTGAAACTTAATCATTATATTAATACGTGAAGCAAAAACTTTGGACCCCTTTTTACAAAAATTGCGCGGACGGAGGAGTATGAAATTTGGCACACTTATAGTTTATA
>MOOZ01000058.1:1051219-1070175 GCA_002930495.1 Cecropterus lyciades | reverse complement strand
TATTGGTTCAATTTGCTCGTATTACTTTCCTCATATGTTTTAAAATTGTTCTACAAATATTGACGCTGTGAATTTGTTAAATAAATATTCATATTTTTTGCTTATGCGATGTATAACGTAATCCATTTCTCGCAATATAGTATATTAATTTCTAAATATTTTAAAGATGATTTTAAGAGAAAAAGATTTTTTTTGATTTTAATGTATGATACTGTGGACTTGTGAATTGTGGACTGCAAGTCTGTATACTACATCTATTTTATGACTAGCAACATTTTACCTACAAAAAACCTAACTGCATAAAAAGATTTTTGTCTATAAAGAACCATTTAATTTAACGCTTTATATGTGTATATATATATATATATTCTTTTATTTATTTTTTGATTGGTCTTTGTACTAGCTTTTATTTGATGCCCATATTGTCGCGATAGTAAAAAGTCGTCTTCCCCCCCCCGTTTCTGTATTTGCAGGCGCCATTTTTAAAAAATATACATTTAGATTCTATTGATATTCCATACTTGAAAAAAATATCAAGCGCAAAAGTAATACATAGCTTGAATTTTGCCGGTTATTTAAACACAAAACATGAAATAATACGAACATTTAATATTGTGGACAAAATGTTTAATCGTAATCACACATGACAGCGATGGCTGATAATCTGTTTTCAATATGAAACTGTTCGGCGTTAAGATCAAATAGGGCTGCTGATTTGTATGAAATGTAATAATTCTTATATTTTATACCATCTATTTTGTTTATATCGTAGACTACTTGCTGTGTTTTTTTACTTCTGTGTAGACACCCTGTGTAATATTTTAGTACAATATTTTAGTACAATATTTTGTATTTTGGAATTCATATTCATACCTATATGATTTCTAGACAGTTATCGACTTTAGGGGATCGATATAGACAACTGTAGGTATCACTAGATGTTTTTTCATTCACTTTCGTGTATTTATAATACTGAAGTAGCAAGCGAGCATGCAATTCACCTAATGATAAGAGGCTCCTGCTGCCCATGGACATCTGTAATCAACTCAGATAAAATCAAAGTATTTATCTGAGGTTGGCCACAGGTGTATTGCTACCTTGGACTAAGTTAGAACGCTTCGGATAAATATGTCTACCTTACTAAGCCCGTCATAACAAAATACAGCAGTGCAAAACACTGCTCTTATTAGACAAAAATAGGAGTAGCGGTGGTGCTTCCGGAATCGAACAACAAAAGGTTTTACTAATTTCAAATTCATAAGATTTTTTTTACAGTTAATCTTCAAGTTATAATAGTTTACATTTACACATGCTGTATACAGCGTCTTACACCACGATTTGAAACGGTATTAAGAGTTTAGTTAACTGACCTAAGCCGAGGTCTGTACCTCACAGGAGGTGCCCTTGGGTCAGCCGCAATCCCTATGTAAACCAGAGGCGGAAGGCCAGGACTCCGGCAATAGCTGGGTCCGCAACCATCCCTCCCTCTAGTGAAGACGGATGGTCAAGGAACCCGGCAACGGGGACCAAAGCCATCCCCCCCTTCCAGCTCAGTCTTCTTTTCCCGGCTTAAGTTTAAGGCTCGCCATAAAACCCGGTGAAGCTGTAAAGGTCAGTAGGGCCAACAGCAACTACACAATCGCTAAAAAAAGGTATTAAGAGTCAAATTTTCGTAACGAATTTATCAAATTTCGATTGCTACCTTATATAGAATATGACATACAACAATAAAAGCAAATTCTGCTAAACCACTTTTAATTATAAAATTGCATAAACCTATGTAATGTCTCACAGGGATGACATCACAAGTTTTTTAACACACGCAGAATTATCTAATGCATAAAATCCAAAGGTTAGTGCCATTGTTAAATTACGGCAATTTGTTTATTGGGTTATATAGTTAGTGTAATTCAGATACATTAAAGCACATTAACCATGATAATAGGTAAAATGAGTCCATCCTTACTTTAGCTCTGCTTAAAAAGAAGAATTTTGCTGCCACGAAAACTAAGCCCAAATTTCTATGTTTGTCAAAGAATAAATAATAGATCACCATTATATCAGGGGATAAAATGAATATGGTTGACTGGAGAGGTACAACTTTAAGCTATTTTAGAGTTTCGATAGAAGAGTGTGGTTGCTGTCTCACTTATATAAGTATATGATGCGACCATCTCAATACTCAGGAGTAGCAACATATCTGTGATTGACTTTAGATGGAACCCCTGTTCTTTATGAATTTGGTTACATATGTTCTTGGACACCAGTGACCACTTACTATCAAGTGAGCTGAATGCTCGATTGTTACCTTAAAGTTATAAAAAAAAACTCAAGTTTTGATTTATAAAAGATCCTCAAATTTTCTTTATTCAAAACTTGATACTGCAGGAGTGTATATTGAAGGAAAATATCCGGTAAAAAATAACAGGTGGGTCACGTATAGGGAATGTATAGGGATGTACCCGTAAAGGTTTATTTATTAACTCTCTTCCGGATTTACGGGTATGCGTGATCTATATGCGTCTTTGAGGAAGCTTCGAGATTACACACAGATAGCGAACGTTCGGTGTAAGCGTTTGTGAAGAAAATATATTTTCAGGGTCTCTTTCAGGTAAGTGATTTCTAATACGGCTCGAAAGACAAAATAATTTACGATTAGAAGTCGAAAGAGTATGTCTGAATCGAGATTTATTTGGCACTGTCCACTTAGATGTTTTTGTATCCAGTTGAAGGATTTTAGTGTAATTTTTGGGCCTAAGGACGTTTTTAATATGATAATATTATGAATACAACAATATGAATAAGTAAATCGGTTTTGAATAGCACCACTCACTCCCTTTCCGTAAAGACGTAGGAGGCGACTAAAGAACTAAAACCAGGATTTGGGCAGCAGCGTCTTTCTGTGTAATATCAACACCTACTGCGATCACTGACACCACTCATGACAATTGGCAAAATCCCCCATTGTATTACGCTTAAAACTATGTCTAGCAATACACCTTACAATGGCTGATAGATAGATGAAAATTAAAAAGTAGAAATAATCACGTCCAAATTTAATTTAAAATATACAATAAGTATTTAAAATTAAAAGTTCTTATTTTATATTTCCGTCCAATAACAACAAAGTTATGTATTGCTGTGTTCTGGTCTGAAGGGTGTGGTAAGAAGGGTGTGGTTCTCAAGGGTAGTAACGCATCTGTGGCTTACCTCAGGTAAGACTTGAACTTATTTGGGTTTAATGCCAGATGTCCATGGAAAGCCACTTACCATCAGTTGGAATGCATGCTCGTTTGCTACTTCCATATTATAAAAAAATTGAAAAAGTTCAACCCCAAAATGTCGAATATACGGTGTACGTACCAACAGTGATATTGTTAGCAACCTCTCCTACATTCGAAGCTCTTCTTTTCGCTGTCTAAAATTTCACCCGAAAAATCCACTGAAAATTTGATTTGAACGACGATAAACATTTCCACGTAACCAGATACCGCAACCCTACAATGTTGGAGTAAACAAACGCCCTTGTCCGTGAAATTGGCAATGGTTGATTACCTCGATATTGTTTGCTGGGTTTATCCTGCATCCATTAAACTGATAATAGTGATATGTTATTGCTATCGGCGTTATCGGGACACGGATTATTGGAACGGACAATTATTAAACTAATCGTTAGCCTTTCTTGTTTATTGAAGCTTTTGTTTGAGCACAGAACTTCGATGAAAAAGACAGCTGTTTTGTGAAGTTAAATCGTAACATCCTCATAATTGTAAATTATAAAGATTCATTTATTCGTAGATGTGTACATTTTAAGAAGGTAAATTTTGGATGTATTGATATTTATGAATTCATCATGGTTAATATAAATTATAAGCAAGCGATTCAGTTTTATGGAAATAGTAAGCATATGATGGTGTCTGCTATAAGGTAAGATTTTCCGTTGATTGCATTCCAAGTTTTACATTTCTATGGTTAAGGTTGTCTTCGTAAAAACCATTATTGTCGCATTGCTGGGCACGGGCTCCTCTCATGATGAGGGGTTTTAGGCTATAGTCCACCGCTGGACAAGTGCAGATTGGTAGACTTCACACACCTTTAAGAACTTTTTTAGAACTCTCAAGTGTAGTGTAGGTTTTCTCACAGTATTTTCCTTTACCGTTACGCACATAACTTTAGATGAATCAGTGGTTAAATTAGCGCCTTAAATTAGAACCGCGGACTTTCGATTGAGAGGCCAAATTTCAACCATTAGGTTTATTATTCATGATAAATAAAATTTTATATAAATGATTAAATTAATTTAATTAGAATGAAAACCTTTTCGATTTTTTTTAATATTAATACAATTAACACAACTTTCATTTCTTTATTAGGGATACATCTTGCAGTCGGGGATGGTTACGGCTGATGGTGCAGGCAATCTTCGGCATCATTATCGTGACCAGCTTCATCTTGATCGTGATTATGGCTATCAGCTCCTCCTACAAGAATCAATTGAGGCTGCGGCGACGCTGCCATGTCATGGGCTGCAGAGTAATCTGTCATGACGCACCCTTCTTTGGAGAATTCGAAGACGAGATTCTTTACGCAGTAGCGGTGAATATAAATTATTGTTTATATTATAATTATTATATTATCTACGTTATATTATTTAAATATAATCTCATAGTTTGGTGATAATTTAGGTCATAAACTATCTGTGTGAAAAGTTTTAGTGAAATCCGAATAGAAGTAGTTTTTGCGTGAAAAAGTAACAAATACCATCCTCATGAACTATTCATTTATAATATTCGTAAGATTTTTTTCGTGTTTCTATACGAATCTTAAATTTCATAACTACTAGAAATCATTTGTGTATTAATGAATCGAATTAATTCATTCATTCATAAAAAATAAAATAAATTATAAATTTTACTTATTCTCGTGTTTGTTCTTTATTACAGGACACGGATTACAATTGTGGTCGAGTAATTTTAACGCTGAACCGCCCAATGTTTTTTAATTCAAGTTTGCCCGGACATTGGTTATCAGGAATTCGCGTGAATGTCAGTGAACTCGAGATAGTCGATGGAAATCTTGAATACATATCACCATGCTCGTTCATGAGTCAGTTTGGAGACAACCTAAGAGTTCTCGTTTTGGTCAAAATAACCATGAAGATAATGACACGTGGTACATTTCTCGGACTTTCAAATTTACAAGAACTACACATTAAAGAATCTAAATTACTGAATATAAGCCAAAATGCACTGCAAGCCGTCGATGATACGTTATGTATTTTAAACATAAAAGCTGATAATGATTGGGATCCAGTTAATGTGACAGGATCATCAAATTTTGAAAAACTAAGTGTTGTAGATTTTTCAATGAATAATTTTCATGATATCCTTGGACGAAACAGTTTTTCTGAGCTGAAACTTTGTAAAGTGTTGTATTTAAATTGGTGTAAAATTACTGCGATTGGCGCTGGCACTTTTGATTCTTTAAAAAGTATAAAAATAATACATTTAAACAATAATTACCTCACATCACTGCCACCTGATATGTTTACGAAAATAATCCCACTTGAGACCAGAATAACTCT
This sequence comes from Cecropterus lyciades, assembly GCA_002930495.1. Lineage (NCBI taxonomy): Eukaryota > Metazoa > Arthropoda > Insecta > Lepidoptera > Hesperiidae > Cecropterus > Cecropterus lyciades. The sequence goes on along the minus strand of MOOZ01000058.1, from coordinate 1,064,591 downwards.
GCAAGAAAACTTATGGCATTGCAGTTGCTCCAATCATAATTTAAGAATATTATCTAAACTGGGCTTGATAATAGTTGATCCCATGTGTCACTATCCAATTTCGTCACGTGGCTTAACTTTTTCTGAATTTGAATATTATTGTACAGATGATCCCATTGCAGAAATTATTAACGATGATCTATATATGTTTAGTGGATTAAGCTCAAAAAATAATCGAAATTGTGAGGCAAACTCATCAACAGGAAATTTACCCATTCTTCATTCGCCATTACCGGATAACAAATGTATGTCAAATCTAATTAATCGATCTAAATTTGAAAAAAATATTGGTGTACTTTCAAGTGACAATGATTGGCTGAAACCAGCTTTTTCTATAGAAACGACTGGATTTTCGATGGTATCTCTCATGTTTTATGACCCATTTGATTATGGTCTAGTTTGGTATAAATCGTCATGCCCAAATGAAATATATTGTATTAACCATTTGCCTAAGGTTTTGCGAGTATTTAATGATGATCCAAATATTCAGTACACATTTTGCCGTATCCCAAAGAGTTCCATAGAAAAAGAACGCAGTCAATGTGTTGCTTATGACTTAGCGAACTTACGACCAAATATATTATTTTATAAATCTGTAACATTAGTTGTTGCTGTCGCGATTCTTTGCTTACTATTTGGAGCTCTTTGTGTTTACGCTTTGATTCACAGGAATCCTATTTTATTGAAAGGAAATAAAAGGGTCGTATTCGTGAAGCATAAAACAGTTGATGCGTTAATCCTTCCCCCGAAAATACCTTTGAGGTGCAATTTGTCTGACGACTCGAATACGGCTACTGAAAATAGTAGAGATGTTTTTGTTATTCCGGGAAATCGCAGAAATACTTTACCTGGAAGTCTTTTGAGGACTCATTCCGTTAGAACTACTGAGAGCAATGATCCGAGTTATATATCAGCTTTGCAACCTACTGACGATCAATTAGCCGAATGGCGGATAAAGCGTAATTTAGAAGTGAAATGTACATATGACTCCATCGATTCTAATTTGTCTGTTCATCAAAAACTTAGCACAGATTCTTTGCCATACTACTCCATTGATAGCTCGGAAAAAATATACGATACTATTATATCTTAAATCATTTTATAATTATAATATATTATATAACCGATCACCACCGCCACACCTGTTTCTGCTACTATTAGCTGTTATCAGTAGTGTTAAGTGCTGTTTCTATTTCTATTTCTATATTCTAGTTTAGAAGTAGCCTAGCATTTGTAGTCAACTTCAGGTAAGACCCTTTATCTATTTCGAGTTGATTACAGATGTCCAGTTCTACATGGCAGAGTCCTTACCACCAGGTGGACCTACTCGTGTGCTGCTTATGTATTATACTATAAATATATAAATTTTTAACATTTTTAACTCTTGAAATGACTTACGAAGCTATGAGATTAATATTTCCTAGAACATGGAAGTCATTTAAGAAACTAATTAATTTTACCTGGCGTTAACCGACCAAACCCACTTAAAGGACGACACTATGATGTGAGTGTTCTGACTGTAGAATTAATGGTAATGTAAAGATTTATGACAGTTTAACACATCGCTGTAGCGACTAGAATTAGTCCATTACTCACGTTACCAGGAGTCCATGTTTGCGGAGTAATTTATTCTGGTCGGAGTCTCTGGAACTGTTAGAATGCGGTACACTGTTCACGTTAGATGTTGTGAGTGTGATTCAGTCACGCAGCTGTTTCGGTCTACGTAACAACTGGAGTGACATACTTGCATTTCTGTGTATTACACTACTATGAAGTATTAATGCAACGTATAAAATAATACATACATAAAATACATGTATAAATACTGTTTTTTTAACATCATTATCCTCGCATTACATTTGGATGTAACTCCATCCATGCATCCATCAGCCCTTTGAGATCCTACTGGACATTGACGTCTCATAATAAGGGTTTTTATCACTAATCATCGACCCTGGCATGTGTTTTGACCGCATTAGGTGTTGATGATGCACAGGAAGACGTTGCTGCTCATCTCCTGAATTTTATTTTTTAGCCTGTTATGGCATCTACAGAAATAGTACTGATAATATTCAAGACCTACACTACATATCGATCTTAAATATCTTAAAAACACAATAGCAAGTTTAAGACCGATACTACATGGCACTACTTACAATTTATTACATACTAGCTGAGCCCCGCGGTTATACCCGCGTTAAAAAATATAACTTGACAAAGTTAAAAGCCGAAATTATAGACTTTATACATTATTTTATAGCTGTTTCAGGGGGACTGATAACTACTGACATTACCGGCAGTGGCGGTGGCTGCGCGTAGAGCACGCGCGGTTTCTTAGGTTTTAATCTTTGTGCCGAACCCAAATTGTTACGCTTTATGACATCAGCTATCCAACAGTGAAAGTCCCGTCAGAATCGATCCAGCGATTTCAGAGATTACCCGGAACAAACAGATAGAAAGACTGACAAAAATTATAGTTATTGATACCTATTTTGTTGTCAGTATCTTATATACTTCACTATGCATTTGGTAAAAAGTTGTTATTTTGATATTACAAACAGACACTTCTATTTTATTTATATGTAATGATTACTTGTGTTTTATCCTTTTCGTTTGATAATTGTGATTTAGTCCTTAATTTATGCGATACTAAGTTATCCCGCTCCGCACACTTTGGCCACGTTTACTACGGTAATGGTCATCATACATTAATCCAGGTCATAAACTTTCTATGAGCCGTTCAACAATAATCCGTACATCATTCATTCAAACATCCTCACAAAATTTCGCCTTTATAATATTAGGAAGAAGTCAGACTCGTATTCTAATATTAACGTTTTATTTAGTCTCCAATTTATGAGATATTGATTTCATTAAGAAGTCAAACAGATTATCTGTAGATATGTATGACTTAAAAATGGATAGTAAATTGATAATTTAACCTATTAGCGCTGTACTAATTGATCCTGGCCAACTGCAATGCCTGGTTATTATTACAAACGTCTTATTCAGTTCATACAGCCCGTTACACTAGTAACTAGTGAAACTATGCTGAAACATTTCAAATATTCATTGCAACTAAATACAATTGTCGCGTCGGCCATGGAAGTAATTTGTCATGTATGTTACAAAATAAATTAATTGTTATATGTTGATGTAATTTTGATGATGAAGCTATATTTATGATAATAAGTGTTAACGTAAATATTGCTTAATAAGTTTTTGAAAATAATAGAGGAGTCATTTGTTTTCTCTCTCTTTGACAATTGTAAGCAAGAATAAAATACATACTGCTACTTTGTTAGGGAATTATTAATAAATTAGTTTTATTTAATATGTATGTACATAGTAATAATGTATACTACAATTATATATAAAATGTTTGTTATTACGGTGCAGCTGATTTGTTGGTAGGCAAATGTTTTTTAATACATGTGTTGGTAAACGACCGATAAAGTGTTTGTACATGTAATGTAACTAATAGTTACATTACATGTACAAACACTAATAACTAATAACTAATATAGTAATGTAATAAGGATAAAAATTTGTAAGTATATTTTTGAGTATATTTTTGATTTTCAAGAAATATACAATACGTATCAAACTGTCGCATGTAATGATATAATTATATCTATACACATGTGAGCGCAAATATTATTTTATATCAAAAAATATACTAATATGGTAATTAAAATCGTTATTTTTTGATGATAACGTTATTTGGAAAACACATACATCTTAGTCAATGCAATAAAATTATCATTAATTATTATGCGAATCGGTTCTCCATCGGACGAATATACTTAATAATAATGTCGATACATTGAAATATATGACGTTGTACTGAACATTCATTAATAAATATTGTTTATTAGGATATTGTTAATAGGATTATAAAAAAATCGGTATTATTTTAAAAAATCATATCTCTGGTACTACTTTTTTTTTTAATTTGTATTTTTGTTCTGAATGGCTTTAGTTTTACCATGACCAATTTCGAAGGTTATCCATTATTTACCGGACACCTTGTATATCTATTGGAGGTAACACAAAATAAATATTTAATACAAATTATATTGATGTTTTGAATTAAATTTAATAGTTTTGGTTTTATATTTGTGACAATTATAAAAATTCCATTATATTAAAAAAAAATAGTTACTACCGTGTCTTTGGTCAATCCTAAGCCCTCAGTACGAGTTTGTCATATTCCCTCCAAATCGATCATTGTTTACCGAAACGAAAATATAAACGTCACATACATTGAAATACATGGAAGAAAACATAAACGGTGATTGTTTTACAGGAAAAAATTATTCATGCTAAGGCTTCATGCCGATCTCTAGGCCCTTTGAACCTCAGTTTACATAGAAAATTGTCCCGTAGCCCAAATTTGTAGCCTTTGAACCCTGGGTTAACATGGACATTTGTTCCGTAGCCCAAATTTCATATAAAAAACCGGAAAGGCGTCCGCTAAACGCGACGGTAGAGATCAAATGGAGCGCCGGCCGCGTCCTCAGTATGAATCAGCGTACAGTCCGTTTCAGAGCTACCGGCGCGACATGCATTGTCTTGGCTATGAACACCAGTCTATTTTAATTGCACCCATTTAAAATCAACTGTACCACTCGAGCAATTAATAGCTATAATCACGTAGTCTTGGCCTATGCTGTTTCGTAATGCAGTGTGCGAGATGTTTTTGATTTTCGTTTGAACGTCAGCCCATAGAACGACCAAGCTTTTACGTGTACTAAAATGTGGATATGGAAATTGTTTTTAGGTTCATTGATGTTACGTTCAGTGAACATTTTATAAATAAAGAAGTACTAGATTTTTTTGTAACATTGAAATGGCGAAATCATATAGTCCACTTGATGGTAAGTGGTCTCTGCCCATGTATATGTTAGCAATTTCATATAGAACAGGGTTTTTTTAAAGAGGTGTCGCTATTCTTGTGGGCTGTGATGGTCCGCTCATATGAAAGTGAGTCGGTAACCAGACCGTGCCACTGATATGCAGATATGCACGAACCGCTTTACACTTTTACTACGTAAATACTCGTAAATTGCGTATCTTAAAGTTTAATGTAATTTAATAACTATGTATTTTCAAAAGTTTACCAACATAGTACGAAAATGTCTTACCAAATAACAGGTATTTCGGATTTGATCTCATCTCAATAAGATATTTATTCCTCGCTCGCACTTTATAATACATACGTAGGAAAATATAATCATAGTCTCTTAACAAGATCCATTTTATGTTTTTTATGACAACACTCTTTTTTAAGGTTCGTCTGCTGTCACCAGGCTGTACCTCGTGAACCGTTATAGACGGTTGAAATTTTTTACAGAGAATGTATTTCTGATACCGCTAGGACAACTAATACAGGAACCAGATTATAATACAATACAACAAACGTGATTTTTTTGACGTTTTCATCGATATTATACGGAACCGTTGATGCGCAAGTTCAACTCGCACGTTACATGCACACGTCATTCACATCTATCCAGCCAGATACTTTATAAAACGAGGTTTATTACATAAGAAAATTATTAAATTCGAAAATCATGATAGATTAGACAATTTTATATCCTTAGAAATCTTTCCACCTTTAAGCTAAGTTGGTAGAGATGTTGACTTTAAAAATTTGCTTTTCATTTCATGATTTACTTATTTTGCTGACTGTGTTTTTCTTAATGATGCCATGAGAAGTAGAATTCTAGGAAATACGAAAACTTTTAATGTTAGTAATAATGTTCCATTTCTCAGCCAAAATAACAAGCGAAGTTTTTGTGTGGGCCGATTTTGACATTCGAAATGTCGGAGTGTTCATTTGCTTTAAGATTGAACTTTTATTTTCTTAAGTTTATTTATGTCAGTATAAGTCCTTAAAAAGTTCTACTTTCTTTAACTTTTAGTGAAAACAAATATGCCTAAAGGTTTTCCAAAATGTTTTGCCGAGACTTACGTAACAAAAAATTATTAATATCCGACTGCGTGGGTAATATTTTACGTGTATGTGTATGTCTATTTCTTTGGCATGCCACAGCCCACCACATACAAACTAACATACATACATACGCTTCAAAAACATTACCTTCCTCCTAACGCAGTCGGGTAATAGGGTAGTAGAAGCAGACGTTACATTGATTGTAATAATATGGATATCGAATGATAGCTAGTAAATAATACTTTTGGAAATTACATATTTTAAAGTGCTGCAGGTAAAGATCAACAAAAATATATGAATGACTGCCACAATTCCGTTTATCACCGTATAAAGCACCTACATTTTTCCCTTATATTTCAAAATAATACTTTATTTCTCCCTTTTCGGTAAATTATTCTTAAGCAGACAGGTCTTAGTTTATTAAATGATTCTTTTCTTTTTTTTATAAAAAGAATCTCATGTTATATCCAACTAGAGGTAATCCTATCGTCTCTATCTATGAGTATGTACAGACCACTTTCCACATACAAATATGCAAGCAATGATACACTGTTTCATAGCAAGAGGTATATGAACATTACAATCTTATATATAAAATACTTTTAATTGCAACTAACAATAGTTAGAAACGGACTAGATTGGCAGCCCTTGCTCTTCCGGTGGCTACAAGAACAATGCACTTGGCAGTGACATTGTCAGGGTTGGCAGCCATTGATAGTGACGCCGGCCATCAATTACCTACGAAAAATACTTCAAATAATACTTCTGCATACATACTAATAGTACAATGCAGAATAAATATGTATACAACATAAATTTATTTTCCCTCCAGGGAGGTTCTTGTGATTCTGTGGAAGGATGGGGTTGCCGGCTCACTTTCATATAAGGCGACCGTCTCAGTTCTCGGGAGTAGCAAAGCATCTATGATTGACTTCAGATAGAACCCTTGTTCTATAAAAAGTTGCTTATAGATGTCCATGGGTGGCAGTAATCACTTACCATCAGGTGAACTGCATGCTCAGTTACTACTTCAATCTTATAAAAATAAAATATAAAAAAATGCCAGATGAAGTGGCTACGACAAAACCCACCATAAGGAGTTTCATGTTCAGTAGTGGGCTTCAAAGTGGTCACTGCTGTTTATGGACATCTGTGAGCAACGTCACTGATGAAATAGGTAGTGCGGTGGTACCTCCCTGGTCGAAATACACTGGTTCTATCACCTGGCATGCTGGGTGGCGACCGCATTGGGTTTAAAACGTGCTGCTGTCCATCTACTAGATATTCTCACTTAGTCGCCTCTTACGATACTTATTTAAAATCCACTACTGGACATAGGCCTCCCCTAAACACAGCCACTCCGACCGGTCTTGAGCCATCTGAATCCAGCTATTACCGCCGTCTTCCTCAAATAACTAATTAACGATAAGGTAGACCGGCCAGTAAGCCGGCCATGGTAAGTAGTCACCGTCGCCTAGGGACATTTGCAACGCCAGTGGAGTCACCAATGCATCACCGGCTTTGAAGGAGAGCAGTTTTTGCATCTTTCTTGAAGGGCCCCATGTCATTACGTTCTAGAAACACCTCAGGAGGAAGTTTTTTCCACATCTTGCACGTTCGTTGCAGAAAAGAGCGCGCAAACAGAACCGTGGAGGACCGTCACGAGTCCAGTTGATACGGATGGAACCTCATCATTCGGCGTGTAGTGCGATGGAGGAAGGATGGTGCGGGCACAAGGTCCAAGAGTCCCTCGGAACACTCACCATTGTGAAGCCGGTAGGACCCGCAAAGGGAACCTATGTCCCTCCGCAGAATTCAGGGTTCTAATCAAACAGGACCGCCCGTTTTTGTACGGAGTCAAGTACTGTGACGCTCTAGCCCAAGACTCCTTTTGCCTAGACGTGGTATCCATTATAGGACATAGTCAATCAGAGACATCATAATAATAATCACAAACAGTCAATTAATTATTAACTTATTATTAGTTACAAACTTTTATCACTGGCGATGTAATATTATAAATTTCTAAACGCGTAATATTACCGATAAAAACGTTAAGTATCAGAATGATAAACTTCATGGCAATAAAGAGTTCGTTCGCGGCTCTTTTGTCAGTTTATCTTCTATCTGGCCCCAACGCCCAATTGTGATGATAATAAGCCAAACTTCCTTTAAAAGTTTTCTAAGCGTTCCCGACTGTGGCAATGTTTTAGGGGATTCAAAGTTTAGACTGCTCTGCCACTCGTAAATTTCCAAAAAAGCTTAACTTACAGCAGATTCTTATCTTCTATTTTGTTTTAATGGATTATTCTGACGATGTTTTTGTTATAATTAGTGTCCGACCGAGGCTTCGGCACCGAATTCGGCTTCAGTCACCTTCGGCCAAAAAGGACCCCTTTGACAAAACCTTCGGTTTCGGGAAAAATGGGCCGAAGATTTGAGCGATTTTGTTCGGTCAATTTAAGCGCATCTTAAATTGACCGAACTATAACGAAATCACATTTTTTTTATAGTATGGAAGCAGTAGACGAGCATGCAGTTCACCTGATGGTCGGTGGCTACTGCCGCCCATGTAATCAACCCTAGGTAAGATCAACGTCTCACCTAAGGTTAGCCACAGATGCGTTGCTACCCCTGAGAACTAAGATGGAATGCCTCGGAAAAGTATGTCTCCCTTACCACACCCTTCAGACCAGAACACAACAGCGCATAACACTGCTGTTATTATGCAGAAATAGGTGTGGTGGTGGTGCTTTCGGAGTCGAACCACAAAGAGTTCTACCACCTTCAAACGACACTGTGATGAGGATGGTGAAGCGAAAGGGTAACCGAAGACTTTATTGTGGGCTTGAATCACCAGTCATGTATGAAATTCATATTATTTGAACTGTTATTATTTTAGAAAAATAGCAAATAAATTTTAATCAACTCTAGAAGTTATTTATATTAAATCAACATATATCTTTATTTACATTCGTTTAAAAATAAATCAGTTTTAGTTAATTTAGAACTTAATTTCTTATGGTTTTGAACCTTCGACTTCGGATTCGGTTTCGGCCGCAGGTTGTAACTATAGCCAAAAGCCATAGGCTTCGGCTTCGGCCAAAAATCGACCTTCAGTCGGACACTACATATAATTATTAATCTTTATAGTTGGACTAAAGCGTATCAGCTTCTATTATTCTAGAGCAATAGTTTGGCTGGTGTGTTCTAGATTAAAGTGTGTTAAGGTTACTTTATAGTTTATGCTGTCTTTGGGCATGGTTTGTAAGTACTTTGTGTAGCAATAGATCTCTATGACGAAAGGTATCTCTAGGTATATAAACGGTTGTCCCTGTAGTTCCGGGACCAGAATAGAGCTACGGTATCCCTTGCTTGTCGTAAAAGGCGACTAAAAGGGGCTTCCGGGGTTGCGGGTGGCAAAAGAGGGAGCTCGAGCTGTCTAGCCAAGCAACTTCGGGAAGGACGGCGGCATGTGTGGTCGCATGCCGTCCGCTCACAGGGAAGAGCCCGTAAGGGGCATCGCGCTCGGAGGACTCCGGTTGTGTTCCGTTGGTTCCGATCCCGGAATCATCCACGCAGCGCTGAGGACGGTCACCGGGGGGCCGGGGAGGTTTTTAGTGCGGTAAAAATCCCACATAACCCGGCGTTGCTCCCACGGCGTTGGGTATCTTTTGAAGGTTTCCTCCTCCTTACAGAAAAAAAGGTATATAAACGGTAAATTCTTCATTCAGTATTAAAGTTATCGTACTTGCAGTATAAGAAATAACATAAATATATTTACTAATTATTTAAAGTCTTAAAATGTTTTGAAAGTATAGCCAAGAACAAAATAAGTACCTATGCATGTATATAGGTTTGTATGTTATCCCATTTCTTGTGTTACTTGTTAGGAAGTTTGTGCCAATGTAACTTATTTAGTCCTAATAATTTTCCGGCACTTTGGTCTACATTCTCATTTCATTGACACTCACAATAAGACATTATGTCAAAAAATAATCACTATTAATAAAATAATTTTCCATTTCAAAAATGTTGACTATTTCAAGCAATGCCATTCTAAAGGTACCTACTTACTGTTACGTGCGAATAGGTAAAGTTTGCTTAGTTACTTCGAAAGTTAATAGTAATAGTTTCATGTGACTTGGGCTTTATAGAAAATTATGGGCTATTAGTTACGGAGTTCCAAATGAGACTTTCCGGTAACTATATATTTGAGTTGTTCTATTGTAAGTTTAATAAACATACTTATTCGTGTCATTGAAGCAAAAGGTGCAAATACAATTTAATTTAATGTTTTCTAGGTTATTTTAAGAAATATAAATGAGATATTTAATGACTCATAAATATAAAGTAGATTTTTTTCGCGGCTTGGAACATGTACGGTAAAAAGTATTATATGTATTAATTCAGGCTATAAACATATATGTGTGCTAAATTTCGTCCAAATCTTTTGTATTTTTTGCGTAAAAGAGTAGGTAATAAACGCACATACAGCCTCAAAAATTATAGCATTCATAATATTTGTAAGATTTTTAAAATCATTACGCTAGGTGAATTAGTACCATAAATGCGTCTTTCTAAGCTACTCTAAATAAATATTTATCTGAAGATAATCACAGGTCCATTATCATTGCTTCTTCAGTAGATACTCAGAGGTGTAGCGTCAAGAAAACTAATAAATAAAAAACAAATGATTTTACACCCATGAATATATTATTATACTAGCAGACCCGTGCACACTTCGTTGGGCATAAATTTTTTTTGGTGTGCTTCTTAGTACTAAATTTTAGGGTTTATTACCCAACTGCCAAAAGGAGGGTAATATTTTTATCGCGTATGTATGCCAATTTGACGAAACATGTATGCTCTATTATGTAAAATCTTAGTTTAACTACTTTTGTCTGGCATCTTTCAAGTGATATTAAAATGATTATGATTGTTGTTCTTTATTTTAATTGTTCAATACTTATTTGTATACACTATTTGGTGTAGTATTAAGAGTCCATAGCGGACAAACAACGTGACACGTAATTTATATATATTAAGTTATCATATCCTTCAAGTTGGATCAAACTGCATACGGTGTGCAAATTTGATTGAAATCGGTTCAGTAGTAGGAGTCCATAGCGGACAAACAACGTGACACGTAATTTAGATATATTAAGAAGATATTCTATCTTTCAAGATGGATCAAACTGCACATGATGTGCAAATTTGATTGAAATCGGTTCAGTAGTTTAGGAATACATAGCGGACAAACAACGTGACACGTAATTTATATATATTAAGACTATTATATACCATCAGTTATAATATTTCCATATTTATGTTATTATATTTATTACATATATAAATTACACAACACCTGTAAAGGTTATAAGATAAAGACTAGATGAGACATTAATTCAAGCATGCGTGTTGCGACGAGCTGTCAGGTCGCGGCTGACGCTCGATAATGGCAAACACGATTCATATAATTACAGAACATTAATTTCTTAAACATGTAACATTGTTAAAAATATTTAAACAAAACCTCTACTGGTTCAAACTGTAATTAGTTTCAGTTTATTGCTTATAAACGATTGGTTTGTACAATAATATATTTAAATTAACTCTTTTTATGGATTTTCTTCTAAAATAGTAACATAGAAATAATGTAATATTTATATTTTTGGAATAGTTAATTTACTACTATTCATTTGATACCCATATAGTCGTGATAATATGGAAAGTCGTCCTTTCCCAACTTTTTTCTCTATTTACAAGTGTCATTTAAGAAACAGAAACGATTTTAATGATATTTTCATTTCATATGTCACATTCCGTCAAGCCATTTGGACTGTAGCGTGTACGCTTGAAAAACATTACCCTCCTTCTGACGCAGTCGGATAAAACACGACTTAAACATTTTGCATTCCTTCCTGTGGGTAATATTAATTTTCATAAATACTAAATGTCATATTTTGTGTAGTTAGTAAAATGTCATTGATTTGTTAATTTTGAACTACAAATTTCAGAGATGCTTTCTTAATGTTTTACCTAGACATTAGAAGTATGTCCGTTACCCATTATTAATAGGATCGTTAAATATGTGTACGTTTATGTTTATGAAGTCGTTGATTAGTATCGAATAGATTTATTCTAGCAAAGAATGTATGATGTGAATTTGATTGGAAAAGAGTGATACTAATCTTAGTAATATCAGTCGGTTATTTATAAAAAACATCATATATTTTCAAACCGCAAAATAATATTCAGTATTAAAGTAATTACATATACTGTTATAGAATGTGCGACACCTGTAAGGTAATTAGATAACGACTAGGTATAATATTAATTGAATGTGGCGTGCGATGCGACTCGACGAGCTGCCAAGTAGCGCGACCGACGCTCGAAAGCAGGAAACACCGCGCAAATATTTAAGTTCATCATTTATTATTAATATGCGTGAATACTAAATGTCATCGTATTTTGTTAGCTAGTACTTGTTAATAAATATTATGACATTTCACAAATTTGTAGTACATTTTAGAGATAGTTTGTAATTTCAGTAATAGAGTGTGGCAGATGCTTAGTTGTTATATGATGTAATAAATAAAACATTTTTTTTAATCTGTTATATAGCCTAGAATTTATACATACCTTATCACATATTTTACAATTTTCTCATTAAATTTAACTTGTTATTGCTTCCGATTGGCATGTATGGATGGTTGGTTACAATCAACTCCACTCAGCATTGGGGCTATGCATGAAGTCAATTACAAATGTGTTGTCACTCGTGAAGACCCTAGTACTCTCTTAATCAAAGACCTGCTCGCCCAAGTCCGAGCATCAGGCGAGCGGACTACACTATGTGAACAACAAACACAAACAGCACAGTAAAACACAGCACTCGTATTATTAATTTACTGTGCCAGGTAGCACGGTAAGATTGCGTCAGGTAGCACGGCAAGATTGCGCCAGGTAGCGCGTACATATCGGCAGGTGACGCACGGAGGGTTATTTAGCGGCAACTACCGGTGAGAACAGACAAACAGGATAGCTGAGCGATCATTAAATCGCTCAAAAAATGGTGCTTAAGCTTGATTATTAGCTTGATTGGTTAAAAAAAGTTACAATACCATTTAATGTAAGGATGAAATTTACTTAAAACAAAAAAAACACAGAATGTGTTACCTACAAATAATCTGCGGTGCCGATGTCGTGTTGTGTCGTGTCGTTTTGATAAAAAAAAACGCTTATTCGTGGCGTAAAATTTTATATAACGATGCTCTGCTATATTAATCTATATCTAAGTTTAATCTTTGCCCGGGTATTTTGATAAATCATCAGCATACCTGGGTAATGATTAAACTTTTCATATAAACT
>MOOZ01000058.1:980151-991772 GCA_002930495.1 Cecropterus lyciades | reverse complement strand
CTGTTCTAAACCTGTGGTATCGAGTTAAATTGATTAATGCGTTTATAACGCGCTATGAGTAAGAGCGATTTTGTGGTTATTAGTACTCGACCTTTTCCTGAATGCTTAGCGTGAGCAGCGTTTTTGTTGACGAAGGATAATATTATAATAGGTGACCATCACTCATCAGTAGTTGAACACTTGCTCACACCTATGTCTCCAAAATTTTGACAAGTTGTCAAAAGTATATGTAATCTAAAATGGCCGGATGCTTAGAAAACAATTATTAAATATTTTTTAGGGCTCTATTCAAAGTGACGAGAACGTATGCGAGTTAAAAGTAATGATTAAAGAAACTGAGTCAAATACTGTCTTTTCCATTTTGTTAATTTACAATTTTGTTAACAAAATTTAATATTAAATAAAAGGAACCATAATCATCGGTAATTAAAAATTTGCTGTACACTTGCGTTTGCGTAAGTTCTTGAAATTGTCTAAAACAGATTTATTTTGGCAAATCACATATAACAAACTTCGAAGAGTAAAACTTTTTTATTCGAAGAAGAAAATTGTATACAAGTGAGGCGAACATCACAGTCCTTAGAAGTGGCAACGTATTTGTGATTAGCTTCACGTAGAACCTGTGTTCCTTTTACGAATTATCTACATATCCGTAGGTGGCATTGACCACTTACCATAAGGTGGACAGTATTTTTTTATAGTATGGAAGTAGCAAACGAGCATGCAGCCCACGTGATGGTAAGTGGCTATTGCCGCCCATAGACATCTGTAATCAACCCCAGGTAAGATCAAAGTCTCACCTAAGGTTAGCCACAGATACGTTGCTACCCCTGAGGACTAAGATGGAATGCCTCGGAAAAGTATGTCTACCTTACCACACCCTTTAGACCAGAACACTTTTTTTTTACTTTTGTGATACTCTTGCGATGTATATATGACTATGCCACGCGGTTTCACCCACGTTGATTAGAGAACAATCTATTAAAAAACTATTTCAGAACATTACGTTATGATCACACACACTTAGTAAGGAACACTTAGTAAAGATATTGGAAAGGTGTTATAAAATATATAGATATCACAACCGTTCCCCAAGGAGCCGACCACCCATCTAAGCCGCGCGGCATGGTACCTCGCAGCCAGTGTTTGCCAATCGTGATTATAAAGTTACGGTATTTCCTACTTATAAATACTGTATTTTGTACAAAATGACAGAAAATTACATTTTAAAAACTATTGAAGGGAAATTTACGTCGAAAAAGGGTCATCTACTTTCTTTGCAATTTGACGACCAAAAAAAGGTCGTACCTCGACCAAATTTAGAAGTAAACTGTAAATAAATAAAATTAAATTATAAAATTATTTTATTTGCTCAAAAGTACATTGTTGGCAAATACAGTAGATTCCTACACTGTATTTTTACCATTACAATCTACAGTAAAAATACAGTAGATCTAATGATATATATGCTTGACTTAAACAAACGATTACTATTATTAGCTACTCACGTATAAGTAAATATTACCTATACTTACTAGCTAATCTGGTTTTAAACAATAATACCATAATTTAGGTTACCTTAAATGCCTACATTACCCACAGCATTAAATTTGAATACCGCATTAAGATATAAGGAACTAGTCTCATTAGAAGCTAATGGACCTTTATGAGTAAAAGCTTACAGCATTTTATGTCATTTATCCTTTTACAGATAGTTGCAATATCTGAAATGAAATTTATGAAAAGTATACGTCAAAACTTAATAATATTAGGTCTTTACCTATAAAATTGCCGTTCTGCCGTACTGGCCATTTCAAATCAAAACGTTTTATTTGGCTGATAATTCTAATTTTAATTTAATGTAATTTTCAAACCATGGAACATTTTTTCTAAAATCGTCATTTGTATAATAGTTAGTGTTTTTTTTTTCATCGCATTCGAACATTTTTCGTCATCATGGATACGTTAAAAATTCGAGTAATTATAGAGTGTGAGTACCGTCGTGGCAACAAAGCGGCACAAGCGGCACGTAACATTAACGACGTTTACGGGGCGAACACTACAAACGAACGCACCACCCAATATTGGTTTGCCCGCTTCTGTTCTGGAAATTTTGACCTGAAATGACCTGAAATGAACCCCGTGGTCATCCCAAAATTTTGGTCGACAATGACGAATTAAAGACGGCAAAAATCAATCTACGGTTGAATTAGCAGCAGCTTTCGACGTTAGCATCAAAACAATATTGGTCATGGATGATAGTAGCCATTTATCAACAGGTGGACTGCATGGTTGTTTGATAGCTCAGTTTTATATACAAAAAATATTTCAAGCCTTTTTTGAATAAATGATTCAGTCTAATAACTTAATTACTGATGAGTCACAGATTTTTGTATCTTACTGACATAGAAATTTTTGGGAAGGCAATAAGATTTTTTGGCAACGACTCAAATGATTTTGATTAAATTTTATAGATAACTTAAAGTTTCTAATGTATAGAAGGAGATTGGTTTTCACATAAATATATCGCTTTATTTTGCTTTCATAACAGTTTGTGTTATTCTATTGAAGCGTATAAGTGAAATATAGATTACATAAGTGATGCTATAATACTACAGTAATAAGTTCAAATTAGTTATCATAATATCTGAGATCAACGCATTACCCATTGCTGACATTTACTATCAAGATACACAAATATTCTAGCCACATAAAATATCTCTTTAAACTATTTGAGGTCAAATATTAAAAGGTCAATAGATCACCTGCCCACTTGACACGGTCAAACTGCTGGCAGCGCAAGGCTACTTTGAAAAATACTGAAATAAGTTCTATTGGAATGGTTTAAAGTTACAATTCCACTGGAACTTAAACAAAAAACTTAACAAAACATGAACTCACTCAATCAAATCGATCTACTGACTGTTTGATTATACGGTTACTGCGTTCTCATTCCGTCGTGAAGTTGAATACTTATGCGTTTTGTTCAAAATTCTTACGAGTACATTACATTATCTAAGCTTGGGAAAAGATTTTTTAACATGAAAATAGCAAACGACCATGCAGTCCATCTGAAGGTAAGTAGCTACTGCCACCCATGGAAATCTGTAATCAAGCCCAGATAAGATCAGAGTATTACCTAAGGTAAGCCACAGATGCGTTGCTACCCCTGAAGACTAAGTTGGAACGCCTCGGATAAGTATGTCTCCCTTACCACACCCTTCAGGCCAGAACATAGCAATGCATACCAGTTCTGTTATAAGGCAAAAATAAGTGTGGCGGTGGTGCTCCTGGAATCGAACCACAAAGAGTTCTACCACCTTTGCTGGCGATACAACCCTTTGTAAGATGTAAATATTTTCGACTATTAACCGTCTTTGCTACTTTACTTACTGGCTTTATCAGCGATTACTATTCATTATTCCTTGTGAATTTTTGTACGTAGTCTCATATTTATTGTACACTTGTTGAATGGTATAAATATGACTCTATTTATAATAAATACCGCTTTGTCATCGAGGTCATATTAAAATTGGTTAAGCGTGGTTTATAAATACTACAGATAAACAAACTTTATTGGGTTTTAAGGTAATGAGAATTTTTAAGCCTTATCACTTACACGCTGCATTCTAAGTTAGTTCTCTGGGATAAATTGTTTTATATTAGATGTAAAAAATATATAGTGTTGCTCAATTTGCAATGGTTGACAGCGAAAATAGTAGCCGTATAAGATCAGCCATACGAGGGGAGGTCAAAATATTCGCGGAATGACAGGGATAGGGAATTATACATAATACTATTTTTATTTTCTAATATATTCTTCCTTAACTAAATAAATTTTCAGATCTGTTATATACTTTATCTATACCCTCAAAAATTATCTTACTCGTCGAAATAAGGTAAAAATGACGACTTGACTTATTCATTGCCGTATTTTTTTTCCACGCAGTTCTATTGTCATTTTTGAAAACAAATAATAATTGCTGGGAGTAAATTTAGACTGTAATTTTTCAAAGCCATGTCGATGCATGGTAGGCGCAATATTGCATGTGTGTACTGGCACATTGTCGTTCAAAAGGAGCTCATCTTTCAGCGTGACACTAGAAACGCAAAATGAATGACGCGTATGTTTCGTTGTCCTAGGCTAAGTGAACGGGATGAAAGTTTTTGTATGACAAATCTTGACAATGCCCACTCTATATATTTTAATCTCGTTGCTCAAGCAGTTATCATAAGCCTAGTATTTAAATCTGAATGATATAACTTCCGTTTAATCGCCACATCAATTATTCAACTGCCGATTGGCGATAGTCTTACGGATGCGGTTGCCTCACGTCAGGATTAAGCCAGACATGTTTGGCTCTTATTCTTATCCGGTTAAATATTTACGTATCCGGACGTGCGGGTTTCATCGACTTTTTGATATCAATCCGGTTGGCACTCGAGAAGCAGTGATGGTTCATTGTATGTTTTTATGGAAATGATATGTACAGTTTTAAAAAGTATAGTGGGCTTTAAAAATTTCACGGCCAAATATAACACAGAAGCCACATTTTGTAATTTAACCTGGTGACTATCGCAGATACGAATTTTCCGATAACTGCCGTGTTCGATTTTTTTGGAGTTTACTCCTTAAGAATCGATTTTCAAATAAGACGCCCGGTATGAGAAAAATATGAGGAGTCGATCACAAGGATCGAATGACCTAGTTACATTTTTGGTGCGCAACATATTGTGCGCAACCTTTCCCTTATTCATCTGTCGCATAAATGGCGCTGTTTACAACAATTTAATATTACTTCAAGTTTTCTTATCCGTCGCATAGCTGGCGCTGTTTACAATTGAAACTTACTTCAAGTTTTTTCATCCGTTGCATAGATGGCGCTGTTTACAACGATTGAAACTTATTTAAATTGAAATTTATTGAGCTGTTTAGACAATCGTACTTAAGGATCAAACTTCAGTTGTGCGTCGGAGCTGACGCACACTTTTTTTAATACAACTTTTTTTATTTCACATAACTTTCGCTTATGTACTAGTATCGTAGTGATATTGACACAAGAGAACCACAGAGCCAAGAGCATTTCATAATATTGGCAAATCTTAAGTACATCTATATACCTTTTTCTTCTCAAGGGGGAAACCTTCAAAAGGTTTCTGGCACTGTGGGAGCGACGCCAGGTTATGTTGGATTTTTACCGCACTAAAACCCCCGGTAGCTCGGAGATCTTCAAAGGAACGTAACTGGAGTCCTATGAACCCGTTGATCCATCGGGCTCTACCTATATGAGTGGCTGGGCTCACCACACTATTTGCTTTACGACGGTATGCAACCACTTAAACCGCCACCCTAGGATCGCTTGGCTGGACGGTTTAAGCTCTCACTCTTGCAGCTCGCAACCCTGGAAGCTTATTATAGTCGCTTCTTACGACGGACAGGGGTAACCTTCTGCACTATTCTGAAATCAGTATGTCTACTATTTACTTAGGTATATATAAAGACGTAATATTACCCATATTACCTATTTATTTTGTATAAAACATTGTTACACTTAGTTAACTATACGCCACTTAATGCGACACTTACACGAACGAATTATGTTTCAAGTTAAAATTTAGCTGTCTACTTATAATCTTATTGGCAGTTAACGCGAACGACATTGAAAGCAATGTGAAAGACTGATACAGTTCCAAAATGGCACGTAATGACATAATGACAACAAATAGGTTTAGACTTGCCGCGCTTTTGGAGTGAGGTCATAGATAATATATTTTAAGATTATGGCTGTGACGCAACGTAATTAGTCTATGGTATCGGTAGAG
Source organism: Cecropterus lyciades (assembly GCA_002930495.1). NCBI lineage: Eukaryota > Metazoa > Arthropoda > Insecta > Lepidoptera > Hesperiidae > Cecropterus > Cecropterus lyciades. Next base: position 985,949 of record MOOZ01000058.1, on the reverse strand, counting down.
TTAAGTGAAGATAAGCGATTGCGACACAAATTCAAGAGAAATTTAGAGTCGTATCTGATAAACGTACCGCTCTATTGATTTCTTTGTTCATTATGGGAGTATAAAAATTTGTAATCCAATAGCTCTATGTACATGCATAGTAAACATGCTTGTGCATGCATGTACGTACGCATAGACACACAAACTTTCGTAAACAGCAAAATATTTTCACTTGTATTTGGATATTCAGATTTTTTTGTGATGTAGGAATATTGCACTTTGTAGAATTTTGGCACACAGATAATTCATGACCTCGAATAACACAGGATACTCATTACCGCGATAGAAGTGCCGAAGTGATATTATTGCAGATATATAACTTGAATTCGTACTTTTTCACGATACAAGTTCTTTTTTCTGCATCGATATATGTATATATACATATATATCTCGACGCAGAAAAAAATATATATACTTTTATATGTTAATCAAATCTTAACCTCATAAATCAATTTGGAAAACGATAGGCTCCTAATCAATCGTTTACTTGATTATGTATTATTTAAATATTCAATGCTAAACTCAACAGGTTATCACGATTCGTTGGTCGTTCAATAAATTGATATTATCTATTTAAACTAATTGATACAGCCTTTGCCATCAGAATACAAATATTTTTTTCTTACGATAAATCTCCATCTGTATAAAACGCCGTATATTAAAAATGAAACTTTCTCGTGTCACTTTTTACACTTTTTTTATAAATATTTATAAGCAATGTACAGCTTATATCTGTAAAAAGTGTAGAGGACTGGAATTTCGACCTACATGGTAGAGCGGTCACCATACACCAGACAGACATTTGATTGATGAATTAAGATTTCTGATCTGGGTCTGGGTGTTTGTGTATTCGTCTTTATGCGTGTCCATAGCACCAAGGACAGGAAAAAATCCTAGGGTGGGGCTATGAGTGTAGAAAGCTTTAGCGTTATTAATAAGCAAGAATACATATTTTTGTATTTCTTAGAATTTTGCCATCTGAAAATCAAAATTATAGAAATGGATTTAATTTTATCCATTATTAATTTTAGTTTAAACCATCTTTATTTAATTAGATTAAGACGAACGGTATCTTGATTTAAAATTTAGTAAATTTATTATAATCAATGTAGAGTACGTTCATCAAATGATCAAAAGTTATTATAATCTGAAATAAAATATATATTATTGTATATTATTTTAAATGTGAGTAAAACCGTATGGAATTTTTAGTAAATAATAATGACTTCCATATGTTCATTATGATTTTTATAAAGATTTTATAATCATCCTGCAATATTTACTGAAAAATAATTTTCGTCACATTGCCGAACAGTGCAATATGAGCATGCTTAGATGCCCATATTGCCCACTATACAGATTTTTGTCCGATTTCAGGAAGGATAGCATATTGGGCAGGTCACAATCTGTTTTCGTCTTTTTCGCTCATAAGAAATATACTTATATTTTGTCCTTCGTTAAAGTACTTTCGTAAGCCCTTTTTACAATTGAAGTGCCAAACGAGCATGCAGTCCACCTGATAAAAAATGCCCTGCCCATGGACATCTGTAATTAACCTGAGATTAGATCAGTCTTACATGCGTTTCTATTCCTGACCACTAAGTGAGAATGCCTCGGATATATGCCTCCTTTACACCATTTAGACCAAAGAACCGGAACTTAACACAACTGTTATTAGGCACAAATAGATGTGACGGTGGTGATTCCGAAGTCGAGCCACAAATGGTTCTACTAACTTTAAATTTATTGACAAGAATGGGTAGTGATTAGGTACCCGAGAGCCAGAAAACGTTTGGTTGCCTCTGTGCGCGTCGACGTTAACCGCCTCGTACAGTTACTTTTAATACTCCACGTTGACGTTTCAAGCTAATGATGCTCGAAGCAAATGTTTTTGACACACGGGTTACCGTTTTACTGTTTTTGCCGGTGTTTTTAGGAAAGTAAATCAGACGTACTTATGTAAGGCTTCGAAAGTTATTCCTCGCGTACAACGATGCGTCTAGAGTCCATTTTATTCTATTCGCCATTGGATGTAGCTGTTTAAAGTAAAACATACGATATGATGTATTGAAACTCCGTACTTCTGCTATCGATTGGGGAGTCAGAATTTTTAAAACCAGGCTGACTTTACAGATTTTATCACCTACAGTAACTAGTTTAAGAAAAGATCTTAGAAGTGTATAAAGTCTATCAATTCTTTCTACCCTCTCATTCGAACAAAAGATCGATTCCCAGTAGTGTAAGCAACGGCTTGTCCTAGTAAAAGAATGCAACCCCCTTTGTAATTCTATTACATAAAAACAGTTGTTGCAAGCCCAATGATTTCATTTAACTATGGAACTAAACCAACAATAAAATTATAGCGTTGTTCTCGCCATTGTGCTCAACAAGGTGAAATGTTACGAAACTGATCCGAATCGAGTCAGACCGCAAGTATCCAAGACATTAATAGGCGTTTGTCACGCTTTTTAGGGTCCCGTATCCAAAGGGTAAAAACGAAAGCTTATTCAGAGATGATGTATTTCTGTTGCCAGTATAACAACAAATACTTAAAACGGAATAAAATAAATATTCAAGGGCTTTTAGACTCTTTACATATTCACATAATATTACGATATATATTAATTTTAAAAATATATAATTTAATTTAAAAGATATATATATTAAAGAGCCATACAACAAACGTGATTTTTTGTCGGATTTTGTAGATAATGGTGCGGAGCACTTCGTGCGCGAGTCCGACTCGCACTTGGCCACATTTTTAAGGTATCTGACGCAAAAAGATCATGGAAGATCCAGTGTTCGACGGGTCAATGATGACGGGGTCTGGCACAGATTTGTGACATATTAATGAAGGACTGGCCATTGCGGTGGACTATGGACTAAAACTCTCTCATTCTGAGAGAAAACTGGTGCCCAGCATGGGGACAATAATAGGTTGACGATGAATTGGAACTCACTGATTCGGCTGTGATCTTTAACGTATAAATACATGCACACATGTGCATTTTTGAAAGTGGTAGGAATTCTTTGTAGTTAAACTCCGGAAGCACCACGGCCACACCTATTTCTGCCTAATAAGAGCAGTAGTAAGCGCTGCAGTGTTCTGGTCTAAAGGGTGTGGTCAGAGAGACATATTTATCTGAGACGAAACAACAGAGGCCTCAGAGTTAGCAACGGATTTATAACTAACCTCAAGTAAGACTGGTCTTATCTGGGGTGGATTACTGATGTCCTTAGGCAGCAGTGACTACTTACCATCAGGTGAACTGTGTGGTCGTTTGCTACTTTCAGTTTATAAAATAAATTTGCACACACTCATATTAAGTGCCTTTTTCCTACTGTAAGTGAATGGAACCAAAAGTGTAAATACGTTTTTGAATAAGATATAGTTGTATAAATTATGTGCTAAGAGATTAAGCAGTACTTGGCCAGCAGGGTGGACTGAGGCATAAACTTATCTCACTCCGAGAAAAGACACGCCTAGGGGACAATAAGGTTTACGAGAGTTTAAGCAGCGGATTCTTTAAATTTATAAATATTTAGAAATTCTGCGTGCGCGTATTTTTGTCCCTAAAACTAAAACTCGAGAGTTTTAATAGCAAACGAGTATCAGTGCTTCTAATGATAACAGATGACCAATATGTAGTCAATCCCGGATAAGATAAAGTTACGACTGATCTTACTCTCCTCAGAGACCTTAGATAAGCCTGAGATTGGCCAAAGCGTTGCTACTCCTGAGCATTAAGATAGAACATCTCTTATAAGTATAAACAATACTAATGTTACATATATATGTCCGCATAATTTGAATCCAAAAGTTTCCACGGAAACAGATGCGGAACTTTTATTTACTTCTCAAATAATTTAAATCAAACTAAGTCACTTATCAAAGGTCGTTAAAAGAATAAATAAAAAGCAAGCTGTATGAACGTAATAAGCTACTATACTTAGCACTACAAAATACATTTATTACCAGGTTGTACTAAATGACACTGTTAGAGCCAGTGCAGTAGTCCAGGGCGGTAAAACGACACAATGCAGGAAAAAGATAGATTTAACTAAATTTCAATTAGAGGTGCTAACTCCACTTGCTAACACCCCGATTTTCTGATCTGATTATTGTTACTATCAATGACCGTAGAACTTGTTACCGGGAGTTATGCTTGAACCACTCCATTTCAGGTTGTTTGTGATAGCTAGTGCGGAAAAAAGGACAAACAAGTCTCAGACCAATTATATTTACATCATGTTCATAAAAAGCGAACTAGAATGACGAAGTAATCATTTATTGAAATCAAATGGCATCTGATTTCGCGCTTCACTTGACGCTAAACGACGCGTATTGACTTAGTTATACTTTAGACACCTTTGTTAGGTGTCATGATTTCATTATTTTTATGAGGAAAAGCCTTCAAAAGGTACCCGACGCCGTGGGATTTTTACTGCACTAAAAGCCCCCGGTGACCGTCCTCGGCCTTGTAAAGAGGATTCACTTCGATTCACTCGGGATTTTTAACGGGCTCTATCGCGCTCCACCCAGGTGAGTGGCTTAGCTCACCGTCTGGTTTTTACGACGGTATGCGACCACACATATCGCCATCAGACCTGGGGTCACTTGGCTGGTCGGCTCGAGCTCCCACTCTTGCCGGGGCCCGGAAAGTCATTTTAGTCGCCGTTATTTTACACACCGTACTGTAGCCCTTATCCCAGAACTACAGGGACGATAAAAGTAATAAAGTAACCGTCAAACTAACTTCTTTCCTATGAAACGTTATACAGGCGTGTGTTCTTTATTGTTACAATCGGCTTAAAAACAAAATCAGAATTTTTATTCTTGTAAGTCTTGTGATATGTATGGTCAAGAGCGAAATTACATAAACTATAAGGAAAGTCAAGCTGTAGTACTGTATGAAAACGTGGTCCTATGATGAACATTACCTCTATGTTAAGAATAACTGTCCCCACAAATACACAAAAAGTGTAAACAATACAACTTGTGAACCAATTCATTTGTTAACTGTTAAACTAATTCTCATGTACATATATACAAAAAAAAACTTTTTGTTATAATGTTTTTATCAGCTTTTGAATAAGTAATGTTTCTCATATGTCATCATCTCTTCATAATCTTTTAGTAATTTCGTCAATTTGTAAAACTATACTATAGAATAAAAATAAAGAGGTTAAATAAATTACTAGCTGACTATATGACTTACTAGCTGGCAGCTACTACTGCACTGCGTATTAGTTACTACAAAGAAAACTAATTAATGTATTTATTTGGATAAGAATAAATATTATATTTATAAAAACAACTTCGCAAATAATGCATTATTTTGGAAGAAATTTGGTTAGCATATAAAAGGGTACAGTAAGTTTAGAAAAGAGTCTGAAAAGATAGACATATGCTGTCGCTGACTTTTTTTTAGAACTTTTAAAGGGGATCAATTCTGTCATACATCATTTTTACGAAACTTTAACCGTTTACGCANNCGCAGCACATGCAGCGGAAGCTCTCATTAGAAAAAAAAACCCCGATTTTGAAACATTCTTCATTGGTGCTCCGCTCCTGCTGGTCTTAGCGTGATGATATATAACCTATATCCTTTCTCGATAAATAGGCTATCTAACACCGAAAGAATTTTTCAAATCGGATCAGTAGTTCCTGAGATTAGCGCGTTCAAACAAACAAGCAAACAAACAAACAAAATCTTCAGCTTTATAATATTAGTATAGATTTATTTGTAGAAAATATC
>MOOZ01000058.1:957206-970479 GCA_002930495.1 Cecropterus lyciades | reverse complement strand
CAGTGGCGGCAGTAAACACTTTCCATCAGATGGACTGCATGTCAATTTTCTACTCAATTCTTATAAAGAAAAACGTTTCTTCAACACGATCAATGTTTTGACCCGTATATTGTAATGTAAATTGTTTTTTACGTTTTCTTTGCAATGTACTGTACAACGATGGGCGGGAACGTAAACAATTATTGTATTGAGGAAACCTGATAAACTCGTGATACGTGACACAGCCGGTTTCAGTGAATAATGAATTAAAACCGGAGTTGTAAATATTTCATATTACGTAATACAATTCACGTATGGCCGCAGAAGCAACTATCGAATTTTATTTTAATTCATTATTAAATTGTATTGTATTGTATTGTATTGTATTGTATTGTATTGTATTGTATTGTATTGTATTGTATTGTATTGTATTGTATTGTATTGTATTGTATTGTATTGTATTTATCATTGTATTAAAAATTTATCCGTGACTATTCATGTATGTATTCAAAAGTTCATGTATGTTTTCTCACTCATTATTTTACTGGTACGATATTTCATGAAACTGAACTTATGATTTCAGATTAATTGTTATTGTGAGTAACATATTAAATGAAGTTATGTTGTAAATAATATATATTGGTGTGGTAAGGGAGACATACTTTTCCGAGGCATTCCATCTTAGTCCTCAGGGGTAGCAACGCGGTGATCTTACCTAGGGTTGATTACAGATGTCCATGGGCGGCAGTAGCCACTTATCATCAGGTGGGCTGCAGGCTCGTTTGCTACTTCCATATTATAAAAAAAAACTTATAATAAACATATATATTATCTGTTACATTCAAGAGATATGGGTCGAAACCTCAGGTGATCTCCTCTGAGCTTATTACTTTTAACGTTTGGTAAGAGAAGACAATAGAGATTAAAAAACATCTTAAAAACTTAAACAGAGAAGATGGTTTAAAGTAAGCATAAACGTGGAATCTAGTTAGTTTATATAAATGGCAAATAGTGAAAAGTTTGGTGCGAAAAGATACATTTAGTGTTGTGTCGTGATATGGAACATAAAAACAAAAACGGAGTAGACGTAGGGTAGATAGGTAAGTAGCCCTAATGCACGTCAACCGTTTTACTCCGTCACCGAAGTTTCACCGTGACCACGATCCTTTTAACTTAGTTGAAATATAATATGTAAAAAAATCAAAAACTTTATGAATCCTCATTACATATTAAAAGGAAATGGGACGGAGTACTCATTCCTATGCACAGTAGAAGTATATTAGGTATTTTTTGCATCATATTCGTTACACTATAAGTTCACAGATTGTGATGAACAACAATGTTATCATAAAATCCTTTTAACTCCATAACATAATATACTAGTATATAATCGGGGTATTTACAAATTTATTTTAAAAGTGAGCGTACTTTAAGCCTACCTCAGTTATAGAATTGTTCTCAGGTATTTCCAGAGCGCTATGACATGGGGTTCTTCAAACAGCAAAAACAGCTCTCCTTTAAACCCGGCGATACATCTGGTGTTGCAAATGTCCATAGGCGACGGAGACTAGTTTCTAAGAGGTAACCCGTCTGCCTTATCGTTAGGCTTAAGTATGAAAAATAGAAAATGACCATTGTACAACTGTATAGCAGTGAAATATATATAGAGTTCACTAAGACTTGGTGTCTCGTAGGCGTCATGGACATACAGACGAGGTCACAATCAACCATCATGACCGGCTGACCACTCCGCTAGAGATTATTTCAATTTCTGATAAGTCTCTATTTCTTCCACAGTATTATAGAAAATAACAAGGTATGTTTATGAAACCGATGATATAACAGAATTGTCAGGACTTAATCCAAGCGTGTCGCAAGCTCGATTCGTGACCAAACACGAATGCCCGGAAGCCAATGGCCCAGTTCCAAGTTTTCGTGGCCGTGCTTAACTGCAGTTACTGTTACATTAAAAAATATAAAGTATCTGTCTGTATGTTATTCTACTATATCATTTTTTTTACATATCCGTTGATTTGAACTATTTGTTTTGGTTTTTGATAGATTTTACTTTAATGTCTGGGTGAAGTGTATTTTTGAGGGTAAAATGTTGGAAGGTTGCAACCATCACTTTTCCAACAATTAGGAGGCCTTTCATATATATAAATTGGTAGAGATATAAAGAAAATTAGTTAAAAAGTAAAAACATATCTGATTTTCAAGTGACATTTGACATAATAACTAATTAGTAATATCGGAGAAACTCAGTGTCAACCCAGTGGTTGAAACTCGGCCTAATTCTGGAGGTCTGTGATTCGAATCCCAGGCATGCACCTTTTTAAAGATCTGTACGTTTAAAAAGTTAATTTTCTCTTGCTAAAATAGTGAAGAATCATATCGTCTGGAAATACATGCCTAATAGTTCTTTAAGAAAAGTAAAGTATCAAAGGTGACGTGACGTGTATCATTTTCCACTTGGCCAGCGCGGTGGACTGTGAATACCGTCTCATTTTGAGAGGAAACCTGCGCCCAGCAGCGGGACAATAATGGGTTGACAAAATCAGAGAGAGGAAGGAACATGTACTTGATATATTTTTTTTGATCCAAATTACAGTACTGACAACGCCACAGGACAAAGCTTAGTGGCTTCGCAGTTCTATCACAATTGAATATTGCGTACTCCTCTGAGCATAATCGGTGTAATCATAATTGGTTTATTTTTGTATCAGGTCTATAATTAAATTATTAGTCAATTAGTTTAATAACATGATTGGTTGCAAAGTGTTACGAATATTTATATACCTCGTTTTTGTTACCTTACCTCTTTAGAAACCATCTTCATAAACATATCAATATACATAAGTGACTATAACAATAGAAGGCAAGAAAAGTATTTACACTTACGTAAGAGGTATAAACTTACTGTAGGATAATTAGAAAGGTACAACAGATACATACTTATTGTTAAATGAGATACGCGTGTACATAACCACGCACGCACGCACGCACGCACTCACGCACACAGACTACACAGAGTAGCACAGGAAATTTCCTTCAAAGGATGCCCATTGACAATTAATGTGCATGTATGAATACAATTTTTGACACGAGTAAGGAATTCGGTGACAACCTATTACTGTCCTATTACTGAGCGTCGATTTCCTCTCATAGTGAGAGAGGTTTAGGTCATAGTCCACCGCACGGACCATGTGCGGATTAGTCCATTTCAGAAAGGTATCTTTAAAAATAATGCGCTTAAGATTTAAATGATTATGTAACTTAATGGACCGTTTTGCAATTGATTTCACATGATAGCTAGAGCCATAGAAGAGCTTTTACAAAACAGTAAACGAGTATGCAGTAAAGATTGTGAGTGTTCTTTGCTGTGTATTATCTGTCGTCTTTAACTTATTGCTATCCCACAGCTAGGCAGGTGTCTCGTTTGAGTGAAAGAACGGCTTAAATAGTGTCATTGGCCAGTGGAAGTTGACACATCTACGTGAACTCTTTTTTAAAGAACTCTCTGGCGTGTAGATTTTCTACCGATGTTTTCCTTCACCATTTTTTTTATTATTTTCTAACTATGTTTCCTCCACCATTTTATTAAGTGGCAATTTATTTCTACCACATAACTTGGAAAAATTACAGAGCGAGCTTGGTTCAAACTCTTATCACATGATTGAGAAGTCGAGTTCTAACCACTGAGCTATCGCTAAAAGTAACCGAGTACCAACATATACCGTACAAAAAACACTATGAGGCATTTATGAGGTATTATAGGGACTATGAGGTATTATATTTATGTTAACTAGGTTCTCGTAAGTTTGAAACAAATGTAATTTGTCCGTTGCCTCACAACTAGTAACGGTATGTGCTTGCAGGCTGATTGGCATGCCACACCACACACGGACACTGATTTATGCGTTGGCTAGATTGGACATAATCTCACATAAACTATTGACATTTAAAAATAATTAATTCGGTATTAAAAATCCATACGTATAGAAGTGCGATGTTTCTAATTATCTAAACACAGACATATAATTACTATAACTACCGATTTCGACTTTACAGTAGGAATGGACTGTGATATCTATATATAATACTAGCAGAACCGTGCCCACTTCGTTGGGCATTAAAAAAAAATTGCTGTGATTTTTAGTACTAAATTTTAGGGTTTATTACTCAACTGCTAAAAGAAGGGTTATGTTTTGACCGCGTATGTATGTACATATTATGTATCAATTTGCATGCCAAACATGTATGTATGTACATATGCTCTATTATGTAAAATCCTGGTGTGTTAACAGTAATATTAAAATGAATATAATTATTTTAATCGTTCAATACTTCTTTGTATACAATATTTGATGGAGTGTTGTTATCTGGCAGAATGTATTAATTTTCTGTATATCCCACCAGAAATAAACCAGTATATAATATCTGACTAAGGGAAAAACACTCTTTTTTAAATCAATGTCTTTTGTTAATCATTTTCCTCTTGTTCCGTACCTTATCTTTAAAAAACGGCAAAAAATCACGTCTTTTGTATGCAAACCCCCCTAAATATTTATTTTATTCTGCCCTGTCTGTCGCAACAAATTAGGACATAGTCGCCGTAACATACACATACCTATATACCTATTAGTTTAGGTGTCCAAATTATAGTGTAAATTGATCGGATTGAACGGTGGACAAATTTGATCGAAATCGGTTCAGTAGTTTAGGAGTCCATAGCGGACAAACAAGTGACACGTAGTTTATATATATTAAGATTTCTATGAAGGAAAGTTACAATAAACAGGTAGATATGATTTCAAGCAAAAGAATCCCATGCATCACGATGGTATTGCGAATTTTCAAATTAGTGGAAGGAGTAAGGAGTTCGACCTAAGAGGTTCCGAAGCCATACTTTCTTATTTCTAGCTTGGAGCAGCTCTTCCATACCGGTGGAAGGGTATAGTTGCCGGTCCTTTTAAATGAGATGTCCAAGTTAATTCCCGTGAGAAGGTTCGGATCTATGATTAACATCAAATAAAACCCCTGTTCTATATGGAGTTGCAGTGACCACTTTCAACCAAATGGACAGTAGGCTAGTTTACTATTTCAATCTTACAAAATAAGAATAGTTCTAATAGGGAGTCAAATGTATGAAACAAATACAATTTATCTGCTTCCTCAGCAAGTTGCGCTATATGCATGCTGGTCGGCATGCCACACGACACGGACGCTGATTTATGCGATGGCCAGACTGGACACATTCTCACATAAACTATTGCCATTTAAAAATAATAAACTCCATATTAGAATAAAAGAATTGCTAGAAAGTAGTAGAGAGCTCGGTGGTCTAAACGTGTAATAAATTTTATAATGTATGTTCGTTGTGACTTTAATGCCTTCATTAAGATATAACGAGTCCATCAAGAAATATGTATGAACGAGTTATTTACGTAAATAAAAGAAAAGTAGTTCATTATTATCACCAAATAAGGAATATATGTAACGGACATGTAACATGAGTTTAAGAATTTTAATATTGTAAGAATGATGGAGAATAGTAATAATGTAAGTTAGGTATTAAAATGAACGTGGGAAGATTATAGAATGTATTCTATGTAGCCTTAATATATTATCTGGTAGCATAAGATTACATTATTATACAGTAAAATTATCAGATATCATATATTAACGAACTGGTTTATCTTGGTCAATATATTAACTTTTTCGACGTCTTTCGCGTATATTCTAATTTTACTAATTTACTTTGATTATTTATTAAGTTAAGAATTATGACCCTCCTCGTAGTGATTTAAGCGGATGCCGAATAGTTATACAAACCAAGTTTATCAGTTTTTATTTACTGCGATCACACGGTCCTCAAATAACGGTCAAAAGCGTTAACAGTGACCAACCTTATTTGGAGAGGACCAGGAAAAGACTTTGAAAGGGGGTCAGAGGGTGGATGAGTTACTGCGTAAGCTAAAGTGCGTGTATGTCTTCGATTATTATTTGTTAAACGTGAAATTGCGAGAGTACCTAATAACTCCATGAAGACAAATTCAATTTTAAATCTCTTTTCTAATTCGAATTAAAGTATCAAATACAAAAGTCGTAACAAAAATGAACAAGTTCAATGGGTTTATTAAAAAAAATAAACAATGAAAAATAATCGCTTTTTATTGGATTTTTTTTATTTTTTACCTTCTTTCAATGTATATTTTTTTTATAGTATGGAAATAGCACACGAGCATGCAGCCCACCTGATGGTAATTGGCTACTGCCGCCCATGGACATATGTAATCAACCCTAGGTAAGATCAAAGTCTCACCTAAGGTTAGCCACAGATGTGTTGCTACTCCTGAGACCAGAATACAGCAGCGCATAACAGTGCTGTTATTAGGCAGAAATAGGTGTGGCGGTGGTGCTTCTGGAGTCGAACCACAAAGAGTTCTACCACCTTCAAATATAAGATATATTATATCAAATAAATATCATGAGATAAAAAGACAATTACATCAAATGGTGATCCAGTACATTTAAATTAGGTAATTCAATAATAATATTATTACCTAGTAGTTTTATAAAACACTAAATTAATGTTCAGTATCAATTCCTACTTCTTGGGCACTATACACGCTTTTTACCCGACTGAGACAGAAGGAGGGTAATGTTTTTCGGGCGAATGTATATATGTTTGTTTGCATGTATGTCCATTTCTTTGGCACGCACTACAGCCCAAATGGCTTGATGTGACGTATGACATATCATTAGAATCGTCTCAGTTTGGAAAGTGTCATAGGCTACATAATTTTTAAAAATGGCGCCTGTAAATAGTGAAAAAAGAGGGGAGTACGACGATTTTTTTTTACAATTGCGACAATATGGGTATCAAATGTAAGCTAGTAAATAGACTTATCTAAAAATATATGTATTATAATAATTTTACCTCACAATTTTTATCATAAACTACTTCATAGACATTATCTTGTATTAACTATTAATTTTCACTGACAAGACTGACAGTTATATCAGACGCCATATACTTGCATTATAAGACTTTATACCTACTATTAATGCTTTTATAAATCTTCTCCTAACAATAACAAACACAACAGAAGAGGATTAGCGTAATCGGTCCAGTCGTTCGCATGATGCCATGACCAACAGAAATAGGACCATCATTAGGTATGCTTACAAACTATTATGCTTACATAGGTACCATTCAAAATTAGATTCAATTTCAGCTCACGGTATAAAAACTTCTAAAGTAAAAATACCATAACTGTCAGCTACTTACGTAATACTTATTGGGTATATAGACCGTGAATTTACTTCTATATAAATAATAACTTAACTTTAGTGTTTGATCATACTGCCTGTCACTGAGTTCAGTTAAAAGAGATAAGTAATACAGAGATAAAAAAGTTTTTATATGAGATTTTAGTAATTTATCGCACTTACGTTCCCTCGTTTTTCCCGTCTTTTCTTCTTAGGCGCATTCCAGTGAAATATATATCCTCTCAGGGAATCCTACAAACTTGGGTATAATTCCTTAGGAAGAGATAATGTTGAAATTTGTTCAGATTGGGTTTTTCCTCGTTTTATATTACAGTATATTCTTTCAATTTATTACGTTAAGCATGAGAGTTGTTTAATTATCGTAGGATATATGGCTAAGAAAACGAAAGAAAGTTAAATATAGAGTATAAATAAACTTTTCAAAAGTAGTAATACTATTGGAATTGGCTTGTAAAAGGCGAAACTGTGAGGATTGAAGTTTGGAAAATCGAGTAGAAGAAAATAAATTTCGAAGAACAAAGACTTGGAAATATAAAAGTCAAGGAAAACGAATTTCGATTCGCTCGTTCCGTTGGCTTGGAGATTGGTAAATCCCAGGATACCGGCAGTCAGACTGCTCTGTATCGGAGCACTGACGTAAGTGCCAACTATAATGAGACAGTAAAATTATCTATAAATGTATAGATATATAATACATGCATAAAATTAGTTCAATCGTTTTTAAACACGTTTCTTTAAGCAGGCCAAAAACAGCTGTACTTTGATGCTTTTTACAGGCGGAAAATATACTTTTTACACATTTTAAAATTCCAGTAGGTATTCGGTAATTCTTGGCGTAAAATTTTAGTAACTCAACAAATTGCGGACAATGTTAGATTCGTATATATCACGCGCCATAAAAAAGTATGTACTTTTATAAGTTACTTTCTGGTAGTTTCAACAGCTTCTGAAATTATTAAATTTCTTTTAAAAATATTTTTATAACCAATAAATCGTGTACATAATATTGCATAATTTGAAATCCAGGCAAATATAATCGCCGACGTAAACTAGCACATATTGATTTGTATAATAAATATAAAGTATCTATATTACAATTAGGTAACACACGAAGAATAAAAGCTTTCGAAAAGGTTCATAAAACTATTGTTATTTATTTTATTAGTCGCTAATTAATTTTAAAAGCTATTTTGCAAGTGCGATTTCCGCGTATACCTAACAAAGTATGAAATTAACTTAAGTGTGATCGTAACAACTTATAAAATTAAAGCAACTTTTACTTCGTCGTTAAAATGCGATCAATTACTTAGTGAGAAATTGATCTTTTGTACAAGTACGTAACACGGACCAGTTGATAATTAATATTCAGTCTAGTAAGAGGCTTTCATTTTCGTAACTGGTTACATAAAGTTACCTCCGGAACTATGTCGATGTTGGTATTGATTTTTTATTTAATTTCCAAATAGGTCAGACTGGGTCTATGGAATCGAGTTCGTTGGTATTAGCAACTGAAAACTACACTTACAGAAAATGTTTTTCGGTTATAATGAGACCAACCATAAGAGCCCTGGATGCATCAGTGAAGGTCACAGAAGAAAAAAACGTTCCTTACATTTCCTCTATTTATATATACAGCAAGTATACCATAAATTCAATAATAATTTATATAACTTAAATATTTAAATAAATATTTTTAAAACGATATACCTACTTACGTGATAATATGATAAGGCTCCATGGTATTATCATTACATTATCCGTTATTGTTTTAACAGCAAGATGGTAGAACTAGTGTAGTTCGACCGGGGAAGTACCACCGCCACACCTATTTCTAAGCATTTCTTACGTTTCGGTGGAAGGATGTAGTTGCCGGCTCACTTATATATGAGGCGACTATCTTAGTCCTCGGGAGTAGCAACACATCTGCAATCGACTTCAGATAGAACCCCTGTTCTATATGAAATTGCAGATATCCATGGGCGGTAGTAACCACTTACCATCAGGTGGACTGCAAGCTCGTTTGCTACTTCAGTCTGATAAAAAAGCAATAAATCACATATGTGCCTATGCTTCTATAGATCTGCGAGAGAATGAAAAAATATTCTATTTCATTACTTTAAAATGTACTCAATAATAATTTACATATTAATACGTGAAGCGACCACTTCTGAAACCTTTTTACTAATCTTTGTAAAAAGATTAGTAAAAAGACACGGAAGAGTAAATTTGACATCGTTTACTTTAATGATGAGACGGAGCGCCAAAATATAATATTTACGTAAAATGAGTGTTCCAATTAATCAAATTAATCATTATTTCGGTTGCTGGCAATATAAAACAAATAATGTCAACGATGTTAAATGTCTATGACACAAAAAAACACGTTATTTCTTTTCAGTGCAGTGTAGTACATTGTATCTCATTTTCCATGTAATGGGTGTTTTTCAAATAACTCGAAAAGTAATCCATAGACGAAAAACACACATAAAAGCTTTGTAGTAAATAAAAAAGTTTCAATTATTTATTTTATTAAAAATTAAATAGGATTTTTTGAAATTAAGAACTATTAATTTCATACTTCGGTGAATCGAGTTTATTTTTTGTTTTGGTTTAATTGCGATTATGTTTCGACCACTGCAACGGGCAGATAGTATTTATTATAAAATATATGTTACTTATATTATAAATGCGAAAGTTTGTGAGGATGTATGTGTGTTTGTTGCTCTTTCGCGCAAAACTATTGGTCGGAGTTAGCTGATATATAGCCGACAGATTACATAAACATAACATAAACATAAACGCTTTCTACACTCATAGCCCCACAGTAGGATTTTCTCCTGTGTCGTGGGTGCCATGGACACACAAAGACGAATACACANAATACACAAACACCCAGACCCAGAATAGAAATCTAAACTCATCATTCAGATGTCTGTCTGGCCGGGGATCGAACCCGGGACCCACTGCGTGTCAGACCGGTATGTTGACCGCTCAGCCACGCAGGTCGTCACAAAGGATACTCATTAACACAAAGGATACTCATTACAGTGACAGACGTGACCGAAGCGGGCGGAACCACGGGAATAACCTAGTAATTCATAAATTTCACGTAGATAACATTAGATAAAAATATACTATATTCACTGCTACGAATTAATTAAAAATAAGTAAAATTGAATTTAATTACATTTATTTGCATTAAATTGTCGTTCTTTTTTCCAAAATACTCAGCAATGACTCGGTACTAATATTACGGAACTCATTAAAAACCAAATTACATTAACATTAAATACACAGCTACTTCCTAGTTATGGTCTGTTTTTTAGCAAGTGACTAAGTTAAATGAAATTCTAGACCTTACTCGATTAAATAAGTTATCGTCGCCTTATTGTGTTAATGAAATATAGTAATAACAGATATACAAATATAATTTATGTATTTGGTACTACAGGTACGAGTAAATACATGTAGTACATAAAGAAAATCGCAGAATATTTTCAATAATTATTTACGTTTTTATTAAAGTATTCAAATCTTACATTAAACATTAATTATATCACATTAATCTTGTTCTTTCTCTTTTTGCTTCTTCTTCTTTGGATCTTCGGTAAGTTGGGAAGTGTTGCGGATACAAAAGCGTGTGTTACATTCACACGTGGCAAAAGTGACACTTTATAATAATAAGTAATCAAAATATTATTGAGCATAAGGGTATAAAGACACTGCATCCCATACAAAAATCTTATTTCAGAAAAACATCTCTTCAACCTACTTTTTCTGTTCACAGCCACCATATTTTGTAATAGCCGGCTCTCGGTCTCTGTAATCGACTTCAGAAAGAACCCCTGTTCTATATAAAGTTGCTTATAGATGTCCAAAGGCAGTGGCAGGTGGCAGTCTCTACTTACCATCACGTGGACAGCATGCTCGTTTACTACTTCATTCGGAAAAAAAGAAAAATTAAATCAAAATATACCCTCTGCCAACTGGTACGATTCCAATAATATGTCATATTTCACATTCCGCCAAGCCGTTTGGGCTGTTTCTTTGCATGCGCTACATACAAACCCTCATGCTCGTAAAATGTTACCCTGACGCAGTTGGGTAGAAAAAAAAAAGTATAAAGTAAGTATAAAGTACCAGTTAACATAGTGAATGTGGCATATTAAGGATAAGTTTATATAGAACCCAAGCGCAAAATCAGTAGCAATTCTCAAACTTAACAATGTAATCAGCAACCTCGTTATCGAATTTACAACGCCGCTAACTTTAACGCTAACTTTAACTTGCTCCTTTTAGTAATGCATGTATGCTTACTAAAATGCATTATTTTTTGTAAATGTATCAAGTATCTAACGAGCATGCAGTTCATCTGACAGGCACTGCCTAGGTATCTCTAACCAAATTCTATAGAACGGGGATTATGTATGAAGTCAGTCACAGATGCGTTGCTCCCCTGAAAACTGCTACATACATACCTAAGTGAGCCGCCAACCACGCTCTTTGACCGAAAATTAAAAACTACTTCATGCGAGAAGTAAATGCGGCCATGGTATTTATCTCTCCGATCGAAACACACTTGTTGCCAACAAGTGTGTTGCCTGGTTATAAACTATCTTGTGATTAAATTCCAGCCTTTTCAGCCTGTTTGAGACTGCAACATATTTTACGTCCCACGGCCATGGCACGTGTCTCCCACCACAACTGGGGGATGCATGGAGCATATTTCACTTCGCCACTCAGATCGTGGGTTGGATATTTCAAACCACCCAGATGTCCCGGAGACCGTATCAGCGGTTGTTATCATAAAACATTGGAAGGTATTATGATAAAAATCGCTCTGTAACAAAAAAATACATACCTGAAAGTTCACATTGTTCTCACAGTAAGGTCTATCTGCACTTAGCTTATCTTACACAGTTATAATCTGGTAATCAATAAATAACTTAGATACATATACAATGCACTGTCAATAAAAATTATAGTGTCATGTACTAGAATGATAATGTATTTGAATTTTTAAATGGATCTAGTAGATAACACAAAATTGTTATACTTCGACTACCCTACGTGGCGGGCTAACACACAATGAGTTCCGGATTCTATCTTCGGTCAGATAAATACCTGAATGATGCACTTGAATTACAGATCTGGGTATTTGTGTATTCGTCTTAGTATACCGGGTGTAATAATTAAGTGTGCACAAGCGATTATTCCGTAACTATACAGATATGAAAAAACTGATATCGAAAGTACTTTACCCAATGAGTAAAATGACAATAATAACTTTTTAAAAATAAAACGAGAAATATCCAAAAACTTTACATTAACTTTCGATATCAATTTAAAGCTATTTGATATATGTAATAGTTACGGAATAATCGCTTGTGCACACTTAACGATTACACCTAGAAAAGTTTTCTACAAAATAGTAAAAGATACTTCACAAATAAACAGGAAGACGTAACGAGGGCTATAATTTGTAAATCGCTTGTCTGAAGTAGAGCTTGAATCTTAAATCACATACATAAACGTAGAAAGATACTCAAAGATTCATGGCAGAGTTAGTCTATTAATCTGTCGTGCTCTGGTAAGTCGATGTTATCACACCGATTTGTGTCCTGACGTTTGGACCACGGCGATCAGCCGTAGGCGAATTTAATTAATGGGCTGACTGAAGAGTACCTACCTAGATAATGTTCGACTCAGTAAGTCTTTGACAATACCTCAAATATTTTTGATACAGAAATTTCCTCGTGTCGATGGTCGATCAGACTAACAATTTCATTTATGCTTATGGTTATTGACGATGGTTAAAGTGGGGAATTTGAGTACACATTACTATTTGTATGAATCAGTGGTCACTCCGTTTGGATGGGTCAGGGATATATATAACTAGCTGCGCCCCACGGTTTCACCCGCGTATTAGTTACTACAAAGAAAACTAATTTATGTATTTATTTGGATAACAATAAATATTATATTGTATTATTTTGGA
>MOOZ01000058.1:937452-955022 GCA_002930495.1 Cecropterus lyciades | reverse complement strand
ATTATTTTGAGATTTATTTATGTTCATTTATTTAGCATTATAGATATATTTTCGAAATTGTATTGTCAACAATCGAAAGTCATTTCTGGCCCATATATTATGTTTGCTACATAATATATGTGTGTAATAATAGACATAAATACACATATTTTGTAGTAAATATGTAATTGTATTAGTATTTGTATGTTTTATATGTTTGTCTGTTTATGACACGGTTGTTGCGACATTCCTTTCTTTTCCTTTTTGTGTAATTCAATAATGTCTATATGGTAAAAATGCTATACTAACTTTAAAAAAAATCAATAACTAAAAACTTATCTTAAACATTAAAAAGCAAAATGTTATCTTTTGAGTATATCTTCTCGCCTTTTACTGTAAATATTTAACAATTATCATTAGAAACAGTGGGAATGAAACAACAATAATTTGAAATATAGCAAAACTTTCTTTACACAATGTAACCAAACTTTTTTTTACCAATTTACACATAATGTAACCAAAACTTTGCTCGCCATCTCCATGGTAAATTGTGAGCATTGTATTATAGCAGTAAGATCTTTTGTTACCACATTTTTTGCAAAATAAATATTCATTCATTCATTCCTTCATTCATTAATTCACATTTATGCAGTAAATATCGCATTAGCGTATGCCGCATGCATGTCGTCTTCACCTGGAACTTCTACATCATAACAGTTCTATGGTCAGACCACGGAATGTTATAACGGCTTCCGCGATATTGCGACAGCGATATACATTTGATTGATCCATTAATAACGTTACTGAACTAGCGATAGGCTTTTCAACTATACAGCGAGTGTTTCGTAATAGATATCTGAATACGGTCCAATATCAATACTCGTAATAGATTCCCCAAGGGAATGCTTCGAGAAATACGTTTTGCCAAGATTGGATTAGTGGTAAGAGATACATACTTATGCGAGACGAACTTTGCCCTCAGAAGTAGCAACGCACATGTGATCAACTCAGGTAAGACTGATCTTATCTGGGGTGGTCCATTGCCGACAGTAGCCACGAATCATCAGATGGACTTTACGTTCATTTGCTGCTTGATGAAATAAAAAATATGTTTTGACAGTAGGTTAAGAAAACTTTTTCATTGACTTATTTTCAGTCTAAAACTTTCATTGTAAGTTTCAGTAAGTATTTATTGTAAAGTTTTAGTCCTAATCATTAATACTTTACAGTTGTAGCAACAGACATTTGCAAATGATTCGTGCTAGACCGACTGCGAAGAGAAATTTATGTATATTTTAGGTTAGTAACATTTATGCGACCCGGGTGGCGGAGCGATCGCCTTTCTGGTCTGACACGTAGTTCGTTCTGGGTTCGACCTCCAGGCAGACACATATCATATGAACAATGAATTTAGATTCCTGTTCTGGTTCTGGGTGTTTATGTGTCCATTTCACCCACAATACTGGACTCCTGATGGAGTTTTTTATATGCATGTAGCTCTGTGCGTTGATATTTATAATGGACCATACATAGAATAAAATAAAGACTAATACACTTAAAAACTTTGTTTGCAATAGAGATAGTAAGAAAACCGATATTGAGTTATAAAATAACCTATGTATAAAAGACATGTGTATACTTCAAGAGCGCGATAAAAAGTTATTGTTTCTGAAGACTAGTTGGAACAAAGTATTACTATACCTTAAAATATCCTACAAACTTCCACATAGCTACATTTATATACACAATTCAATATAACATAGCTTTTATACTCTATCTCTTATAATTATGTTGAAATATCTCATTTACGTTACCAGAGCAGCAAACCGGAACACAGCAGAGTTACAGGGTCCACATCAATTAATATTTATCAGTTTTTTGCTGACAGTAACAGATCGAAAAGGCAGTGATATTGCACAGTTGATTTTGAGAACAAAGTTTGACCACCTTTTATATATGCCTTAAATAACCATTTAAACTTCAACATAGCTACATTTACATACAACACTCAAAATTACATAGATTATACACTATATCTCTTATAATTATGTTAAAATATCTCATTCACATAACCAGAGGAGCAAACTAGAACACAACAGAGTGATACAGTTCACATCAATTTATCAGTTTAGTGCTGACAGTAACAGATCAAAAATGCAATGAAAACGTACAGTTGGTTCTAAAAACTAAGTTTGAACACATATTATAATATCCGCTTTGTAGTATACTCGTTTATGTTGAATGTATGTCGTGTATGTTGAAGTTTAAAGTATATACTAGTTTGTATATACTTTAAACTTCAACATAGTTACATTTACAACATTCAACATACAACTTTTCTTTCTTAGAATTATGTTGAAATGTGTCATTCACGTTATCAGACGAGCAAACTAGAACACAGCAGAGTTACACAGTCGACATCAATTATCCGTTTAGTGCTGACAGTAACAGATTAATGGGACAGATCGTATCGTAACACATAAAAACAAGTATTATTGAAATATGCATATTAATTAGTAATAAAATAATTTACTGTACATGAAATGAATGCATAATGCGTTTTATCAATATTGATCGATAGTTCGTGCCCAATCGTGTATAGTTTATACGCAATGTCTTAGCACGAAAGTGTCATAAGTTATGTAAGAAACTCTATATTAAGTCACAATTTAAAAGCTATATATGATTGACATAACACTAAGTAACGCTTTAAAAGTATGTGAGTGCAATTTACACAGAAGATGTGGAACTTCTGAAAAGTAGAGATCGTGGATAATAATAATATAATAATAATAATAGATAATGGACCAAGAATACAAAATACTGCGTAAATCATTCTATCTCATTATATATGAGATAACAACATAACAATAATAGACCAATAATACTGTGCAGTGTATTCTATCTAATTATCGCGCCTTCTGAATCCGATATATTTGTGTTTAAACGCTTAAACGCTTTCTACACTCATAGCCCCACAGTAGGATTTTCACCTGTGTCGTGAGTGTCATGGATACACAAAGACGAATACACAAACACCCAGACCCAGAACAGAAATCTAAACTCATCATTCAGATATCTGTCTGTCTGTCTGGCCGGGGATCGAATCCGGGACCTACTGCGTGTCAAACCGGTATGGTGACGGCTCCACCACGCGGGTAGTCAATGTGTTTGTTTTTATCGTAACGCATTTTCGTTTCATGAGTTTCAAATCACAACGATTCTATGAGATTTTCACTTCAAAATACACAGTCTTAAATTTCGTAAATACACAAAAGCCGTAAAGTACACAAATACAGACACAGACATATTTTTATCATTATATGCCGGGAAGAAACTTTTTGGGTTTTGGAGCGCTATGAGGACTACTGGGTCAATCAATGAATATCAATATGTATACATCAAACATCTTAAATAATTTATCATATAGCCAAATCATGGATTTACACTTTGAAGTTAGATCATATCATTTTACGATACTGTGTGCGTGTGTGTATGCGTGTATACGCGCGCGCCCGAACGCGTGTGTGCGCGTTTTATACATATGCATATAAATGTTATAAAAAACACATATATATATATACTCATTAGTCATTTATAAAGATATCTATATCTATATACATATTAAATATTCTAAAGGCTACAAAGTTAGTCCTTGCAAAGTACTTTATAACCGAAGGCTACAAATTCGTAGTCTAGTTAGTTCGAAACAAACCTTGTTTTGTGTTAGTAAATGGTGACAGTCACGCCTAATCTGAATAAATTCCCAGGTAATACCTTATCCATAGTACGGAGGCCTGAAATTTAAATAAACCATTCAATTGTCACAAGTTACATTGTTTGCTTAGACCAAAGTAATTCTATGGATATCTCAATATCTACCATTCAACTCCTGTCTGCCTCTAAATAGTGTTAATATATCATTTGACAGCAAGTCAGTTTCGTAACTCGATCATTTTCATAACTAGAAACAAATGCATTATGTTTATGATTTACTAACAATAAGCGTAAAGTCAGAGCATTAATCAAATCATGTCGTGAATATCCGTAGCGCTGTCGTCACAATTTCGATCAGCGCACAAAGCGTTTCAGGTTCGATAAAACCTGTGGTTGAACTTCGGATGCAAAACTGACGGACCTGTTTCGTCTAAGGAAACCGTTTCTGTGTTTAGATTTACAGAAAATTATATTATACTTAAAGTAAATTAAAGAATAATTTTACTTCACACAGTCCTTACACTAAGACTGCAGAAAAAGTTTTGTTACACTTAAAACTACTAGTATAATGTTAGATAGCAAAAAAAAAACTTTCATCTCAATGTTTTACAAATAATTTTATATCGTACATTATGATGAACTTAAATGTAAGTAGTAATAAATAAAAAGCAATAATAAGTAGATAAATCCTGAGAGCAGACATATATTTCTATGATGCATAATAATAATCATCAAAAAAAATACTAAGATACATCTTAAAAACATTCTTGAGGTGAAATGGTGGTGGTAGTTTTTTGTATTTTGAGTCCGAATCCAACTTAGTCCTCAGAAGTAGCAACACATCTGTTGAGACTATAATCTTATCTAGGGTTAAATACATATGTCCATAGGTAGCTGTAGTCACTTCCAATTAGGTGCATGCATTTGCTACTTCAGTATTATAAAAATCTATCTATAGAAGATTTATAGAAGACTAGCTGTGGCCCGCGGTTTCACCCGCTATTACATAATAAAAATCCAAACAAACAGCATGATATTATATAGTATTCCTCAATAAATGGACTAATTAGATCGAACCAGTAGTTCCTGAAATTAACGCGTTCAAACAAACAAACTCTTCATCCTATCCTTCTTTATCAATCTTTCACCCCCCTTTTGAAGGGGTTGAGGGTTAATTTTTTGAAAAATCGGAAACATGTATTCATTAATATGTTGTAAACAACTGAAATCCAACCAAATTTCAAGCCATTAACTTGAACATTGTAGTTTTCATCCTTTTCACCCCTTTTAGGGTCGAATTTCCATATATCCTCTCTCAGTGCTCCTCTACACTCACTAAGAAATCTTCATACCAAACTTCAAATTTCTACGCTCAGTATTTTCGACTGTGCGTTGTCTGTCAGTCAGTCACTCAGTAACGGAAGAGTTTTATATATGTTTATATACACAATAAACGATAAATATTTAAGTAAGCTGATAGATGAATCAACACGCACCATTAATCATTTGATAACTTTCATTGCTACGACTATTAATGTTGATTAATCTTCATGTCGCATAGATTTAACATTTATTTTCTTTTCATTCTTTACATAATACCCTCGCGCTGCTTTTAAAACACATTTAATCGTAAATTATCTTCTAAATTTGGATGCATATAAATGATTATAGCTCTGTTGGACAGATGTTGTGTTGATTTAGATGTTACTGATGAATTATTGGTAACGATGTTTTTACAAGGTTTTATTAAAATCAGTCTATTAAGTATTTTACTTTGCGATTATTCGAATTGTATACAGTGATTACCGTTCAATTAATTCTCGTTCATTAAACTAAATTTAAAATTTTATCATAAAATAAACGAGTCAAATCACTATCCCATGGCGTACCTAACACACTAGCAGCATTACCTCGGTTTGCCAACTTATTTGCCAAGTTAGTTGAGGTAAACTCCACCGCCTCACCGACACGACTGACTCCACTCTCGGGTCACCGGAGGCGTAAATCAGGCGCAACGCCAATTATTTATAAAAATGTTTCGCTTGCGGTTTAATGTTAAATGTTTACTTTTTAATATACCCGTAGTTTTTATTTAACTTCACGTTTGTTTGCATGTATGTTTACAAATCTTGCAAGGAACATTTGAATCACTTACTG
Organism: Cecropterus lyciades; assembly: GCA_002930495.1. Taxonomy (NCBI): domain Eukaryota; kingdom Metazoa; phylum Arthropoda; class Insecta; order Lepidoptera; family Hesperiidae; genus Cecropterus; species Cecropterus lyciades. The sequence continues at coordinate 949,169 of MOOZ01000058.1, read as the reverse complement.
GGGATCCATCAACCTTAGTTATGTCAATGTAAATAGAACATAGCGGACGTCTCAAAATAGTGGTCCAATTGTTACCCGACTGCGTCAGAAGGTTGTAATGTTTTCGATGTACCTATGTACCTACCTATGTTTGTTTGCATGTATGCCCATATCTTTGGCACGCGCTGCAGCCCAAACGGCTTGATGGATTGTGGCGTATGACATATCATTAGCATCGTCTCAGTTTGGAAAGTGACATAGGCTATATAATTTTAAAAAATGGCGCCTGAAAATAGGAGAAAGAAGGGGGGAGTGATGGCTTTTTTTACTAACACGACAATATGGGTATCAAATAAACGCTAGTTAATAAAATATTCTAAAAATATTTTTACAATGGTCTATTTACTGTCTTTCATTTATATGTATATTGCAATACTTTTACTTGGCTATTTTGACAAAAACATAACTAACTTCAATTAAATATCATTATGAACAAAAACGGTTTACAATATTACTAGATTTAACAATGTGACTCGTTTTATAATTCAACGGGGATTTTTACCAATAGTGACCGCGCCTGGCATGCTTGTAGGTGAGTGCTACTGACCTCCTGATCGCCTCCTTCAACATTCACGAGAAGGGAGAGAGTTGTGCTATTCAAAACCAATACAACAGTACGTAAAGTGCGATTAATAGTACGTAAGTTACATAAGTCCTTTAAGTGGGTCTGAGTGCAGTAAGAATCCCATATTCTCCCACTGTCTCTCCCAAATTGCAATGCTACCTTTAAAAGGTTTCCACTGCATATGAAGGCATGTTACTTTACACCACTTCATACCCCGTTACCTCAATATGGAATATTGAACATTACAAAAATTAAACTGGTTCCAATTTATTTTTATCTATCTTTATCTATTGCAATACGTGTTCCGATAGACAAAGCTAGATAAAAAGTAATGAGATATTTCATATTTTGGTCATGGCGATCAATCACGTTTGCACCACGTCCGCAGAATGCATTATATTGCTAATCTACGTAATGGGTCATGTGAAGAAAATAATGATCGTGGGCGTGGTTTGCTGACCTTGACTGAAGTTTGCTCACATGATGCAAAGATCATGATTGCGAATCGGTCATATCCTATTCACGGCTCATTAGGGTTACCCAAACAACGTGAACGTTTCAGGGGGAAGAGGAGTCTTCAAAACACCACCTTTGGTCACAGGGAAGAGGGGTTTAGATTTTCGTCACGTAGTCAATATCCGCTATAGGAAATCTCGCGCTTTTTCAAGCTATTTTCAAATATTTCACCAATCATAATAGACACGCATGTACTTTTCACGCCATGAGGCAAACACGGTTTTAATAATAAGAAATATGAAATAAAATGTAATTTTTTAACTATGATTGCAAAAAATATTGAAAACTGTATTTATGAAATACTACGTAACATCCAATGGGGGAGGGGGAGGGTGTACTAATATACTACGGATGTCACCAAGAGGAGGGAGGGGTGTCAAAACTTGTCATAAATAGGTCACGTGGTCTGTGTACGTACCATTAGTTTGCTGCATCAATGTCACTGTTGGGCGCACCTTAAGACCTTGAAACTGCTATAATTTTTCATTGGCCATATCCTTTGCATGGTTTTACTACTTTGATCCGGCAATGTCTTCCTGCTAGGTGCATTTTAAGACCTTGAAATTGCTATAAAACTGCACTCACACGACACAAAAAACTAAATTCTAAATTAGTCATATCCTATTCACAGGGTTTTACTGCTTTGTTGCGTCAACGTCATCCTGCTGGGGACTCTTGAAGGCCTAGAACTAGCTATAAAACTACATATGACGCAACGATCAATTTTTTAATAGGCTATATCCTTCTTTTTTAACATTATGCAGCAAACAAGCTTGCACCTTATGTGTGTGGTCACTGCTACCCCTAGACGTCAATAAGCAAAAAGGGCAGAAACCGATAAAGGTTCTACCTAAAAATAATAATTACCTATGGATTGCTTTCCCTCAGAGCCATATTAAAACTATCGTTATAAATTCAGTCACATATCAATAAAGGCTCATAGCTCATAGTATCCACCCTTCAAACTGGAATTGGAACGAGCTGAAAGTCAACAAATGATTACTTATCGAACTAATGAGTCCCACTGTGCTGAAATACTAGTAGGCGTGGTTTTGCTCATTCTAATATCCTTGAACTATCTATTAAGCTCGGTTCATATCACAGACATTGATTTGGATAAGGAATATGCTTATTTCTTAGAGTATTTTTCATAGTTGCGGCTCTATAATCCTCATATTTATTTGTAAAGATCGAATACTCTTTGTGTTTCAAGTGGCTAGACGTTCCTTGCTACTGCCAATACATGAAGAAATACTCATATCTCTCATCTAGCAGTGTAGTTTTCTATATACCCAATGACCATGGCATTCAATATAATACATAAAATTTCTGTTACATTTGACATTTAAATAAATATACACTATGCCACCTGACCGTCTGTAACACAATAATTCAAATCGCAATAACCTAACCCCAAATCTACACCTTAACCTAATTTACAACTTAAAATACTGATTTCTATTTAAACTTATATCAAAACATAAAGGTATCATTAAACAGTATTCTTTGCAAAGATTACAAAAAAATAAAAACTGTTTAGTCTGGTGTACTTAGTATCAGGTTATGGCATTTTCGCAAAATGAACATAAACACTGAACGTTTGACGAACATGGAATAAATGTAGTAAGCTCGGACTAAGGGCATTTATCTGGTGATCCTATACTCGTCTACATGTTTCCAACTGTCCATAATATCCATAATACGAATCAAGTGTGAGGATATGAACGTAGAAAGTGTTAATACGATTTTTTCGACGGTCTCACCTTGGGTTACCTAACATGGTAGGTCACGTGCATTCCAATTGCGTCATAATTCGTAAATTACTTGCATATTTTTCACTTAGACTGGGTGTGCAGGTGCATGAAAGTTTGCTTATTAATTAATGTCTAATTTGTCTTGACATATAAACTTGTTGGGTATATATTTTTTACGAAATGGAATGAGTAAACGGGTGTACAGTCCACCTGATAGTGTACCGCTCGTGAAGATTTATAATTCACCCCTGATAGATAGTAAGGAAGCAGTTATAGAACAGTAAAACTCTCAATCATGGGTTCGTGGTTTGGCAAAGGGAGATCTCCCGCCAGGCTAGGTGATCATGCCTGGGGAGCGGCCGTGCTCCGACAGTTTCTGTTCGGAACTTGTGTATATGCACGATGTTGAGAAAACTCCGATAGCGTGTTTCAGAATACGATGACGTCATCTGTTGATGAGTAGCGGGAGGTCGCTACAGTGGTATGAATCTCTCTGAAATTTATATACCATTTGTTTTACAATATATACAATATTACGAAGGAGAATATACGATACATAGGAGGAGAATATACCTATAGGAGGAAAAGATACGAATCCAGTAGTCGAACAATAATGTGTTTTTGTGGTCCTTTATGTGTATTCATTGTGGTACTTTTTACCGGGCGGAGCCGCCGAAAAAAGCGCGTATAATATAAAATTTTTAGTCGTTCAATACAATGAGAAAAGTTAAAACCATATAGTAACATGCTTATTTATTATAGCTTACTGTTTTAACCATTTTTTAAATTATTTAGTCAAAAATTTAATTTAAATGTTTATATTTTTCATTATCTTTCAAGTGAAAATAACCATTGTTCTAATACTTGAGTATTTAGATGTGTTACGGTTACGGAATGTAGTCCTTGGCCGATAAATTGTTGATACCAATGTCATAAATTGAGGACACCAGACTTTTTGTAACGGAATGTGGAGCGCCCATTTCTGTCAATAATATCATAATAATTGGAGTCACGACTATCCTATCTGCTTTACGAATCTAATTTCTAGTAGTTTATCATAAAATTAGATTCTTAATATTACCCGTGACCTCTGTTCACTAAATTGGTAAATTACTGAATGAACGATCTTTATAAAATGGTTTACGTACTATCCGAAAGTTTTTAATATTTGAAGTCAAATTGCTTTTCTTAAAACAGATGAAAGTATATTTTGTAACTCATATTCTTTCTATAACACACATGTAAAGCTTGGGACGAAATTTCGCACGCCGATCGATGTAAAACAAAATTTATTCACAGTAGTTTCTTTCACCAGTTTATTCGTTCGTATGTTTAGGATAATATTATTTGTAGGCATAGAATAAAACTAGTTTTATACTTGAACGTATTTGATAAACTTGACAGCTATTACATTAATTTAATTATAGACTTTAATGATTATTAAAACTTCGAAAATCTGGTCCGATCAGTGAATAGTGTGCACTCCACAAATGCTCCTTGAAGAACGTATTCAAGCTCAGTTATTCTGTAACAGGCAATTATGGTCGTCCCTATAGTTCAGGGATCAGAATAGGGCTACTGAATCGTCTGCCTGTCGTAAGAGGCGACTATAAGAGGGCTTCTGGGGTTGCGGGCGGCAAGAATGGGAGCTCGAACCGTCCAGCCAGGTGACTCCGGGAAGGACGGCGGTATATGTGGTCGCATAACGTCGTAAAGACCAGACGATGCAATGGGCCCTGCCGCTCACCTGAGTGGAGCCCGATAGGACAAAGCGCTCAGAGGACTCCGGTTTTGTTCCTTTGGAGATCCCGGAGTCCTCCTTGTAGCGCCGAGGATGGCCACCGGGGGGCTTTTAGTGCAGTAAAAATCCCACATACCCTGGCGTCACTCCCACGACGTCAGGTACCTTTTGAAGGTTTCCCCCTCGAAAACAAAAAAAAGGCAATTATGGTAGGTGCTTTGAAAATTGAATGTGTGGGTGGCGGCATTTCTTTTTAAGTTTGATACATCAGTACGAACTAGAAGCGCCATCTGCTTTAGAGTTTGATATGTCGATACGCCATATTATCGTTTTATCAAAATCCATAATTCCGTTACACACAGTTTATTATCTACAAAGATAACAGACATACAATATATTTTATTAATTATAACTTCTTGCGTACGTACCTACTTAAGAAACCACGTTTTTTCTGGTTAACGATAGTTGATTTGTGCCATGCCAATTTACATATGCACGTGCCTAATCAGTTGCAACTAGACGGATTTAGAGTTTTAGTAGAATACTAAACCCACAAGCTAACTGACATCTAAAGACTACTACTAGATATGGTCGACCCAAAAGAAACAGATCCATAAAAATGATGACCTCTAAGCTGTTAGCACATATTTGCATGCCAAATATGTTTTAATTTGTTATTTAATTAATAGTTGCATGTAGTATAATTATTGCCAATTTTGAATTATGTCTTACTAATATTATAAGTCCGAAAGTTTATGAAAATGTATGTGTGTTTGTTACTGTTTCACACAAAAACTGCTGGTAGGATATTGTTGAATATTGGCATATAGTTTATGACCTGCATTAACACTGGAGATAATCATTACCGTAAAGAAAGCGGGTGGAAACGCGGGAATAAGCTAGTAGAATCTAAAGTAAAATAAGATCTAAATTCATTTTCTTTCTTTCTTTAATTCTTTTCTTTATTTTACTTGAAGGCTAGCTACAGTCCTAAAATTTCAATGCTTAGAGTAGGTATGAACCATGTGTAAATATAGGTCATTTCTCTTGAGATAGCCTCGTTATACCTGGTTCTAATATATGTATACCGTGTGTAAGCGTTAAATGTGCTTATGCGATTATTCCGTAACTATTACAGATATCAAAAAAGTTTCAGATATTTCTCGTTTTATTTTTTAAAAGTTATTATTGTTATTTTACTCATCAGGTAAATTACTTTCGATATCAGCTTAAAGTTTTTTATATCTGTAATAGTTACGGGATAATCGCCTGTGCTCGCTTAACGATTACACCCGGTATATAAGAAGTATTCCCGGAGCACTATTGCACGGGGCTCTTCAAAAAAGGTGCGAAAAGAGCTCTCCTTCAAAGCCAACGATGCATTGGCGACTCCCCAACTTTTGAAAATCTCCATAGGCGAAGGGGACGATAACTCTTTCCATCAGTTATCCACGTCTGCCTTATCGTTAGGCGTAAGTATAAAAAATAAAGGATTATATTAAAAATGATACAGATTTATTCGTTACTTTCTATCACGCACTGTTGAATAGGTCAGAGGATTAGAAATCGTTTTGCTAAATGTCAAATCCATGCATGCTTGATTTACATCACGTTGTGTAAAAAGCGTAAATACTGTACATAATCTAAACGGAAAGTGAACAAATTATCTTATTAATAACTTTATTATACACACAATAGGTTTTTTCATAGGTACTTATTAACTTATTCCCATTTTGCTATATTGCCGTTGAGATCAATAAAGATAATCAAATACTCTTTTTTATTAAGAATCGAGACGTTAAGCGAGTTAAATAATTAAACTGATTAATGCTCTTGACCATAATAACAATCGTGCTATTCTGTAAGGTACGAAGGTGATAGAATCCATTGTGATGCCATTCCGAAGCACCACCGCCACACCGCATGATGGTGATGAGCGGTCCTTCGTGCCCACGTGCCTTAAGAAATTAATGACCATATATTCTAATGGCGTTGTAAGGTAACCGACATGAATTAAGGCTATCTAAAAAAGTGTATGCAGTATATCAATCCATACTTAGCCACCACGGTGAACTATGGCTTCAACCCTTCTTATTTTGAGAGCAACCAAGTAATGAGAGCGGATTATGTATTCAAGTAACATGAGATCATTATGACCCGCGTGGTGAAGCGGTCACCATATCGGTTCGATATGCAGTGGGTTGAAAGTTCGATCTTCGTCCAGACAATTATCTGAATCATGAATTTAATTCCTGTTTTTGGTTTCGGTATTTGTATATTTTTCTTTTATTGTGTTCATGACTCATAGCCCCACACCAGCAATAACACAGGAAACACCTGGTTAAGGCTGGTGTGGGACTATGAATGCACAAAGCTTTATTAAAAAAAAAACGCTTTCTACACTCATAGCCCCACACTAGGATTATATCATAAACATAAACGTAAACGCTTTCTACACTCATAGCCCCACACTAGGATTTTCTCCTGTGTCGTGGGTGCCATGTACACACAAAGACGAATACACAAACATCCAGACCCAGAACAGAAATCTAAACTCATCATTCAGATGTCAGTCTGGCCGGGGATCGAACCCGGGACCCAATGCGTGTTAGACCGGTATGGTGACCACTCCACCACATGAGTCGTCAAATCATGTGTCGTGGTATCATGTGTCGTGGATACCACGGACACACCAAGACGAATACACAAACTCCCAGACCCAGACCATAATCTAAATTTTTCATTCAGATGTCTGTCTGGCCGGGGATCGAACCCGGAACCCACTGCGTTATAGATCGGTATGGGGACCACTCTGCCACGAGGATTTTTATCGAAAAAAACATTTGTTAAAAAATTAGCACACTGAGATAAAATATATAGTTACGGTAAACTATTATATTGTATTATTACTTAACTAATCTACGTGCATGGTAAACAAAAATCACATTTAAGTAGAACACTTAAATATATTGCAGAGTTACACAATAAATCAGGTGATTGTCGTGACCGAAACAATTACATAATAAACGTTAACGACTGGATCGCCACCCACGAGATGTCGTTAGCGCTACCAAATATTTATCAGCTATACCTACTACATCAAATACCTTTGAACTCCGCCGAATTAATTACAAAAGGAATGTAATTAAGATGAATATACTTACTAATTTATAATTGACGGTTGTTTTAAATTATAATTGACTTTGAACGTGGTAGATCCCTTTGTGGTTCGACTCCGGAAGCCTGTTGCTATCCCTGAGGACTGAGGCGGAACGCCTCGGATAATGTCTCCCTTACCACAACCTTCAGATCATAACACAACAGCGTATAACACTGCTGTAATTAGGCAGAAATAAGAATGGCGGTGGTGCTTCCGGAGTCGAATCACAGAAGTTGTACTACCTTTAAACTATTACTAATTACTTTAACTGGATTGTAAACTTTCTTAACTCCTAACATTGCACTAGAATTATCGAGCCGTAGGTGTCATAGACACACACAAAGATACATACATGAAGACCCAAGCCCAGGGCAGAAGTCTTAATTCATTGTTTAGATATCTGTCTGGCCGGGGATCGAAGCTGGAACACATTGCGCGTCAAAATAGTGACCACTTTGTCACACATTATCGCTATACAACAAACGTCAGGAGATACTCAAAATCCTCCCAGATACTCCAATCTACCTGCTTTGCGTGACTTATTGTAGTACTTTAATTAATGAATTGAGCTTCCTTCGTAGGTTTCCGGGTTCAAAGCGGTCCAAAAGGGTAGTGTAGCGTTAAAAAGTAGTACCGGATAAGGTCGTGTTCCCCCTGAATTTTAAATGAAAAAAAAATATAATTATAATTGGTTTTGAAATTTTAAAACCAATACAAATCTGGACCCGTTTCATAACTAAACGCTTTTAATTTTTACAAAACTAGGAAGTTGTTAATCTCACGACAATATCTTAACGATAATCTTAACAATAATATAATTATGTTATATTAATACAGATTTCACTTTTGCAACAGTTAAAACTGTTTTTCTTATCTCGATCAATTACTAGCAAGATGTGTCTATTAATAGGTTATAATGAAAAATATAATTTAAAATCCAGATTAACAAAGCAGAACTGTTCTACAATAAATGCTCCAATTACCAGTAGATCTGCTTTTGACAACTCTATTAATGTCTTGGAATTTCTCAGAGCTGCGATAACCACCTGTAGTTACAAAATTCTTATTGTTTATCGCCATAGAGTAATATCGAGTAGAATGACGCGTCTACATAAATAAACCATACAGACAATTTAAAAGAATCACTTCTTCACTTTTTAAAGATTCTTTGTATAAATATTAAGTGATGGAAATGCATATAAAAAAAGCAAATAAAGTGATTATTTTCGCTTTAGGCAATGGTTCCATGTTTCACTGTATATATTTTTTTTAACTAAAATATTCCATTTAAGATTAATTTTCTTTCCATCAAAATTTGTAATTTACTTAAAGCATTCATTATAAGGTATTAGTAAATAAATTGATTACTAACAGAGCTTCAAACTTATAGTTCGAGGGTTTAAGGTACTTTAAAGGACCTATGTCCCACAGACTGATGAAGGCTGAAGGGTTGTGTTTGTTTAAATTACTCTCTATTATTAGGTAGGAATTTATTTTGCGATGGAGCTGCAAGCAATGATAACCTTACTTAACGACTTCAGATGTTCTAGAACTATGCACAAACATATAATTATTACTTTTGTATATTATATAATGATGCAGCAACACACCATATAGAAACGTCCACGCGTAGGATTTCTTAAAAAAAATCAAAAGTGTATGAAGTCTACTAAAAAGTAGTTGACCAGCGCGGTGGACTATGGCCTAAGCCCTTCTCCCTATGACTCGTACCCAGCAGTGGGACAATAACAGGTTGACACAAGTAAAACAAATCTACAGTTACGTAAATCGCATAATAAACCAAATAGCATATTTCCAGAAACAATACAAATACTTCAAAGTTTCGTTTCGCTTACAATTTTAATTTTGCAAATATCATTTCGCAAAATAGAACTATCATTACAGCGCTATACTATTACAATTAATCGTGAGCGTGCGAGCCCCGGGCGCATTTTTGCTTGTCTAAAGTAATGATTTGAACTGATTTTCTAGTTAATATCATTATTTAATACACACTGCTTATAAGCTCGCTAGTATATAGTTCATTAGCTATTTAACATGAGCTTTAGAGGCTCTTAGTTATGCTAGATTATCTAAATATTCAACGTTTAAGCGCTACATTTAATTTACAACCATCTATACTGTTATAATAGATGTTAGCTTAATGGATTATTCGGATTTCTACCAATAAACCAGTTTATCGATTTACTTAAAAATTTTCATCATAGTTTTGTACATACGATCTTTTCGTCCGGCTCCGCTCGCTTGTTTCATGAAGCACAGTAATATATATCCTTTATGTAAATCTAGGCCGTAAATTGTATGTGTATATCAAATTCCATCCAAATCCAATCAGTAGTTTTTCGTGGAAGAGTAACAAACCGACATTTATCCTCACAATCTTACACATTAATAATATGAATAAGATTTTCCGGTTAAACATACACAGACTGTTAGGCTTGGTTCCTCTTTGTGCCATATTTAAAGAATTAGCAAAAGAGTATGCAATTCATATGATATAAAGTGGCCACAACTATCAGACAAGAAATAGTCATGAAAGAAACTCAGTCTTAGAAGTATTATAAAAAAAACGCAATCCTGAATAGAACACTCGGTTGTTGAGTATTTTTTGTTGGAGGACTTGCGTCCGAGGGTAAGCTCGTCTGAGTTGTTCAAGCCGTTTAAGGTGTAGCGATTTAGCGAATATACCTGCACATCTTTTATTGGTAAAATACATCATTTTTGTAGTCTATTTTCGACATCGAAAAAATTCCAATGAACTTGTTTACAAGAACTGGACATTAAGAGCCTTTTAAGAAACGACTTAATCTTATGCGTAAAAGATTCCGATTTCCGAACTTACTTTTAAAAGCCCAAGTCAAAAAGAATATTAAGCCAGCAAAAACTTTATATAGACCGAGGGCTCTATCTGAAAGCAACTGAAACGTTGCTACTGCCCTCGGCAGTAGCAACGTATCAGTTGCTGATGGTGAGTCGATGACCACACCCTTCTACCAAAATGCAAGAACTGTTTTACGCTAGAAATAGGTGTGCCAGTACCTCTCCGGTCGAACCATACTCGTGTTACCACCAAGTTGCAAAACCTTATGTCCTCTTAACGTTGCCATCCCTTAGGACTGAGACAAGATGCATTAAAAACTTGAATCTGTCTTACCGAATAATTTAAACTAGAACGAAGCTACGCTATTATAAAACAAATAATATAAAAATACAAGAAGGCAAAAGTAAAAAATTAAAGGTCGCGCTCGGACTTTAAGTAGGACACCGAAAGTAATAACAGAGCAAGATCTACATTGCGTGAAGATTCTCTAATGATATTTACTTTCTCCGATATACCTTATTACTAGGGCCGTCCCTCAAAATAAAAAGAAACCCTTATTTTTACTTTGTCCGTTTATGTTTATTCTCAGGAACGAGTTGAGGTATCACATAATTAATAATTAAAATAAAATTTATATCAAATATTTGTATTTATAGTCTCTTTCGGCTATAAAAAATGAAATTTGTAAGTCAACGTGATCAAAATACGTCATGGTTTTTACGGTAAACGGTATTTTTTTCAAAAGGGAATCAAAATCAATGTCATTAAAGTTAAAAAGAAATAAAGATTAAAATAAACGCTTTCTACACTCATAGCCCATACACTAAAATTTTCTCGCATTTGGTCACTTCTTACGCACACAAAACCTTACGAAGGCCTTAATTCACCGCTGACTGCATTCGCATTCCAAAACCTACAGTCGTAACAATAATTCTATGTTACATAACATTATATTAACCAATAAACATTATTACACAATACAGATACATTATCTTTGCATCATAAGTGATGGCGGATGCTCTACAATTTACATGAACACAAGAAGCGATTGAAATATTTGAAATCATGCATTTTTCTGTTAAGAAATTGTCACACGTTTC
>MOOZ01000058.1:904470-920512 GCA_002930495.1 Cecropterus lyciades | reverse complement strand
GAAAGTTTACTGACAGGTAAGCTACTTCTTATGGAAATCTGTAATAAATCCGAGATAAGAATAGTCCTTAACCTTATATCAAGCACAGATGTGTTCCTTCATCTGAAGTCTAAGTTGAAACATTTTGGGTGTGAATGTGTTCCTTACCACACCCTTCAAATAAATAAAAACTTTCTACACTCATAGCCCAAAATGAGGATTCTCTCCTGTGTCGTGGGTACCATGGACTCACAAAGACGAATACACAAACATCCAGACCCAGATCAGAAATCTAAACTCATCATTCAGATGTCTGTTTGGCCGGGAATCGAAGCTGGAACCCACTGCGTGTCAGACCGGTATGGTGACCGCTCCGCCACGCGGGTCGTCAAATCAGAACTCAATGATGTCTCAGTCTAACCACAAGAGGTTCTACCATCTTTAAATTGATCAACGATACTCTGCTACGCCTGAGGAGGAAATTGTAATACATTGCTATATCGCGTTTAATACCCTCAATTTACAAAGTATCATGTTGGCTGTCAGTTCAGAATAGGAGTTTTGTAATGGAAAGGCCACATGATTATAACAAAATCATATATTTGCAATCAAACTACATAATACAGATCGATGTGAATAAATGTTTGAGAATTTCACCATATTAGAAATAATTATATTGTAGTTACATGACTATATATAAGCTCTCAGATTTACCACCTTACGCTATTTCAAAATTCTTCACGATTTGCGGTCCAAAACTCGAATGCCGGTTGTTTGCCTTAGAAGCAAAAATGAAGGATTGACTGAATGAATTAATGAGTCACCTAAATGACAGCTAAGATTGAATCTATGAGTGAATTTCTGAATGTGTCAAATCGACATCTGTCAAACAAAGCTAACAATCAGTAGCAAGATTTTACATAAATATGGTTAATTTAATTGTATAAATATTATCTTTTTTTGTATTAAAATGAAAAACAATACAATTCTATTATTCTGATAGAGAAGGCACTCTCTCACGCTTTTATCTATGTATCTTGCACGTGCGAATCCTGTATTAACTTCTTGTCATTGTAAAATACCTGCCGGGCACCAACGCATAGTTTTGATATATTTCCGAGTTTAAGATATGCAAATTAGTACAATAAACAATTCTCTTTTGTTTTATGCAGGTGTCCATAGCCTCCATTAGACACCCACATCCGCTAGGTATGAATTTGGTTGTATCTCTTTATGTTACCTGAAATTACATTCCATACTTGAAGCTTATAATGGGTCTTTTTTTGTTTTTGAGGGAGAAACCTTACATTTACACGGCACCCTGTGGGCAATGCCGGTTATCTGGGATTTTTAACGCACTTAACTTGGTGTCCATCCTCGGCGCAGCAAAGCGAATTTTTGGGAAGAAAGGTCTTATGTGTTTGTATTTCTTGCAGCGTTTAAGTCTTAGTGTTGAGCAAGTTTGACGCGTTACGTTATCGGCAAGGAATCTCGTGTGTCATTTATATTTATATTAATATGTAAAATTGAAATGGTATGTGTCTATGTGTCTGTTTGTTACTCAATCACACAAGAAACACTGGTCATTGGAACATTTACATTTGCATGGATGAAGCTTATTTACTTTGTCAACTTATAAGCTACTTTTGATTTCGATATTTTACACTATTTAAAGATAACAACTATTTTTATCTCCCGGAGCGAAGCACGAGTATCTCAACTGCTAGTGAATAAAGCTCATGTAATTTATATTTGTATGCATTGAAACCATACACACATTTTACGTATTAGGTGGACTTAGCGTGGGTATAATTCACATTGAATGTTTTACATTCAATAATGTTCTAATATCTTTTGACCAACTTCTAACCGATTCGCTCGGAAGATAAGCATTTCACACGAGTCAGTTAATTATATCGGCTAGTAACTCGCCAGTTAGGAGCGAACTAAACATAAATCTCAAAGGACGGTAACAAGTCCGTGTATTTCGTATTCCGTAAATGTGGTCGATCCATATACCAAACAAAGTTAGTTATTTGAGGTTATGTAAGTGGTCTGATCAAGATCACGTTAGGCAGACGGCGGTTAATTAAAAGTTTTTGTCAAGGTAATTATTGATTTCAATTGGGTAATGAAGGCCTTTTTTATTCATTAATATTCATGATATCAAAGCGCTCCTTTTTCTGAATAGGACTTAGTCGGTTTTTTTAAGCAGCCAACGAGCATGCAACCCACCAGATGGCGAATGATCTCTGCCGGCCTCTGTATGTATATATATTCGTTTATTTAATGTGTAGTTACTGTTGGCCCTATCGGCCTTTACAGCTTCACCGAATTTTTTGTAGCAAACCAGGAGCTCAGTCGGGACAAGAATTCTAAAGGCTGGAAGGGAGGGATAGCTTTGGTTTGCTTTGTCGGATTCGTTGACCTTCTTTCTTCACTACAGAATGTGACGGTTGCGGACCCAGCTATTACCGTAGTCCTGGCCTTGTTAAATAGGAATTGCGGCTGATCCAAGGACAAGAAACCACGGTACAGACCTCGGCTTGGGGCACGTTAATGTGAGACACTGGGACGCATAAACGACCACGCGGGGGCATCTTGAGAGATAGAAATAGGTTGAGCGGTAATGAATTTATACTACAGATAAATTGTGCCACGCGGTTTCACTCGCATTTAAAAATATGGGGCATAACTATATATAAAAAAACTTTTAATAGAGTAAATGGATTTAAAAAAAGTAGAGACTGGGTGTAACCTCAAGATATAGACAATAATTGTATTGAATTTAAATAAAATTATCGAAATTGCATTTATATATTTTCAATAATATTAATTAAATTCAACAGAAAAATAAAATTCCAAAACTACATAGAAATATCTATTATTATTTACTCGGAAGTTTCATTTTTTTATATATATGAAAGTAGCAAACTAGCAGTCTTCCTGATGGTAAGTGATGACTCAACAAACTCATCATTCAAAATTAACCCGACATAGGATTACAGCCCTATGGGTACTATGTGTACAGCCACAAAAATTGCAGCTACTTAAAAACTAAGCCACAGAAATGTTCATTATTAAAACTTGTCTTTTTACCGTTTGACCTATATCTCTATAAATTATGTAACAATAATTCCTAAGTTAAAAGTACACAGCATAAGCTCAATAGCTCGTCAAAGCGCACGGAAAGTGAATTGAGCAATGCGATTAGTCTACAACTTGTAGGCCAAGTCAACACAGGAATTGCATGGACCGGCAATTAAGCGGGCCACACAAGAGCGGACTTAAATAGTTCCTTACTTGATATAAGTTTAAACCTTGCCATATAGTAGTGTGCCTGTAAAGCCATAGTTTGTAAGGGGCCTAATCGCAATCGAATATAATACTTTGTGCGTTCTTCTTGAAGTTTATTTAGTGGAATCGCTAAAGGATAAGTACCTTGTCAAGGACTTTTTTTTAATATATTTGAAAAAAAATGTGTTAGAATTTTCGTACCGAATTATATGTAGGTAAGCATGCTCTAATTTCACAATATTTTAGCCAAATTTTTCACAACCCTTTATGCATGAGGATAAACAATATAATAAAGTGGCAATTCATTAGAGCAGGTATTTTATTAACTGATTTACACCATTATAAACGGTTTTTGATTTGGCATATCAATTAATATATATTTTGATTTTATCCATATCCAAATATATAATACAAACATTCACATAAAGTGGCAAAAAGTTCTTTAGAAATTCTAGAAGTTCCTATAATTTTAATTTTTTTCTCCGTCCATCTAAAATTGCGTCAAACTAAAACTATTGATATTAATTTAAAGATCTTGAGGTATTTTCGCTTGGTATTTTGCATATCACGGGACAAATTGTAAAAGCAAATTCCGACATTCCTGCTAAGCCACTTGTGAACAGTAAAGAACAAAAGTCTACGTAACGTCTTACAAGGTCTTCGAACGTGTATCGGTTGCCTGTCATTCGTATGTTACCTGTCGATAGCATCCATGAGCATTCTCAAGTAGGTCTTCGACTGCCCCATTTGCGAATGACTATAGATGCCCTGATGCGGTGCAGTGCAGTGCAGAGCAGTAATAGCCTAGTGGTTGAAATTCGGCCCATCAATCAAAAGTCTGAGTTTCGAATCCTAAGCCACGCACCACTGACTTTTCTAAAATGATGTGCGAATTAGAAATTAATTATCACTGCTTTACCGTGAAGGAAAACATCGTGAGGTAACCTGTACTCACAAGAGTTCTCTGAAAAAAAGGAGTTCTCAAAAGTGTGTGAGGACTAGCGATTCTCACTTGGCCAGCGCGGTGGACTAAAGCCTACAACTTTCTCATTGTGAGAGAAGACCCGTGCCCAGCAGTGCGACAATAATAGGTTGACGATAAAGATAGATGCTCTGAACGACAGTGGATACTTATCATCAATACCCATAGTACGATTTTATTACGTTTCCTCCAAACAATTTGAAAGAAAGAAAGAAATATTATTTATTCACGAAGTATATTATCTACAGCACTACAAATTATGTACTAGTAATGAGCTTAATTTATAACGTTTTCATCATTGATGTAGCCCAAATCTTGCTTAAATCGCGAAGGTAAACATGCAATGTAAGCACGAAAACAACAACAAAGATTGTTTTGTGGAAACGTAATAAACTCATACTAAGCATTTACAAAAATTAACCAATTAAAATACAGAACTATATATGTATATTCAGTAGGGTAAATTGTATATAATATTTTCTGTGTACTTTCTTTCCGGTAATTTTCATCCCCCTGCTGCAATTGCACCACTTACGAGTACATTCCGCTGCCGGCATGGTCGTTAGAACCATGAATATATGAAAATCAACACTAAATATGATAATAATTCTGCAAAGGATGATCATACATTCAAATGTAAAAGGACATTTACATAATGTTGATAGTTACTACTGAATAAAATAGGAGCAGTGATAGAATATGCATAAACTTAGGTTAAACTGAAAATTGTATTGTATAATTTTAATTACACACTAATATTATTCTTATATGTATATTATTCTATCCTTATTTTATTAACCTATTATTCTTTCGGTTATTTATACATTATTTGTCACACACACACACACACACGTACACACACGCGCGCACGCATACACACGTTAGTGATGTGGCAACTATCTATATATAAAATAAATAAAATAAAATACATAATTGGCTGTATGTTTAGTCTGTAAGATTTGTGTTGTTTTTTTTTTTAATTTAAGAGCTGTGGATTTGGTGTTAATAAATAAATAAATAAATAAATCATCTTTAATGAATTTGTGAGTATTAAAATGGTAACGTAAGATTAAAAACATTATATTATTATATTATAATTTCACCAAGCGGCAGAACTAGAGTAATTCCGGGAAGGGACCACCGCCACGCTTACTAGCGTGAAGCAGTTCTTGTTTTGCTGCAAGGTTATGGTTGCCCCAGCTTTTGAAGAGGAGACATACTTTTCCGAGTCATTCCATCTTAGTCCTCAGGGGTAGCAACGCATCTGTGGCTAACCTTAGACTTTGATCTTACCTAGGGTTGATTACAGATGTCCATGGGCGGCAGTAACCACTCTCCATCAGGTGGGCTGCATGCTCGTTTGCTACTTTAATATTATAAAAAAAAAACTTACTTATATATGAGGCGGCCATTTTAGTCCTCGAGAGTAGAAATGCATCAGTGAATACTTCAGAAAGGACCCTGTTTTAAATGAAGTTACTTCATTCGTGTAAGTTACTTACAGATGTGCATAGGTGTCAGAAACCACTTACTATCAGGTGGACTGCATACTCGTTTGCTACTTTCATAATGGTAATTGTAATTAAATCACGTTCATGGACATCTATGATAAACACAAGATATATTATGTAAATATTCCTTCGCGGCGTTGATCACACATTTGTTGCGACTCCCAAGGACTAATTTGGAATTCCTCAGATATGTGGATACGCTTTTAAACCAAAACACAGTATCGCTCACCGCTATCAGGCAAAAAAGGCAGTGGTGCTGCCAGTCATACCATACAGAATTCCTCCACATTAAAACGTAACAATTATATTATTACAGAAACAAGTAAAAGTTTCATGCAAAGTCAATAACAATAAAGCGATTTTTTTTTCTTTTTTGCCAAATGAACAGTTTTTTTTTTTTTTAATTTTTTGTTTTTTTAAATTGTTTGGAAAATAGCCCTTATCAACCCACCTCCATTAAGACGTAATATAAATTTACAGTTGAACGCAAAAATATCTGCCCATTCCTCCTCTTTGCTCTAGATTTCTCTCTAATAGAGAATTAGAGAGAAATCTCTCACTATCCAATCGGCTCGGCTTTAGAATGCTTGTCCTGAGGAACTAAGGAAAATGTGTTAGAATTTTTTTTTTGATGGCGGAACGGTCACCTTACCAGACATCTGAACGATGTGCATAGATTCTGTTCCGGTCTGGTTGTTTGTATATTCATTTATGTGTGTCCATGGTACTCACACGACACAGGAGTAACATCCTAGTGTAGAGATCGTTTAATAAATAATTATGTAACGTCTTTAAATTTACATTATGATTTTAAGTATACATATTAAGATTATTCAATAACAATAAGTCAATTATTAAGGTCTTATTCAGTACAATACAGCAATCATTTCATTGAACAATGGCTTAGTTAAACTTTTGTTTGAGAAAGAGAATTGTCTGCGCTGTTTATAAGGATTAACCAATCCTATAAGGAGTTTGTTACAGATGTCCATAGTCAAT
This sequence comes from Cecropterus lyciades, assembly GCA_002930495.1. Classification (NCBI taxonomy): domain Eukaryota; kingdom Metazoa; phylum Arthropoda; class Insecta; order Lepidoptera; family Hesperiidae; genus Cecropterus; species Cecropterus lyciades. Next base: position 913,744 of record MOOZ01000058.1, on the reverse strand, counting down.
GTTCACTCACTATATATATACATATAATAGAAGTGATAGTTGCGCGTGTCGGAATGTTGCATATAATATAGTGTGGACTGAAATAAATAATAATAGAAATTTATATTTTTAAATAACTAATAAACAGTATTAATGAATAAACCATAAATAATTTAATTAATTGGATCTATCAAAAATTATTACAAGTTTAAGTTACGTTGTTTATTTACAAAGTTTAGTATAGTACGCTTAAAAAATTAAACGCGGGTAATACCACGGGGCAAGGTTAGTTTAGCTAGGAGCAGTGATAGTTAGAATGTTTGAAACTCAGCCTCTCAATTAAAAGGCCATTTATTTAAAAAAATCCAAATATTAATTTCCTGAATAAATGTAACCTCTAACTCTCTGTTGGGTACTCTGTGCCGACGTTACAATATTATTTAAAAACTATATTCGGACAATGTAACAGAGATTCCCAAATCATCATAATCAACATAAAAAACGCATGATGTATTAAGCTCTATAATAATCTTCAATGGAAAATAATATTCTTAACCCTAATTATCCTAACCCCTATATGCTACAAAGTTTGACACAAGATATAAACCGTACGAGGATTAAATGTCAAGACTCACTTATTCACTTTTCCTTTCATTTATTCACTCAGGCTCCATTCATAGAATGCACATCTATTTCAAACGCATTAATGCAACTTCTATCATTAGTTACTCTGAGCCAATAAGATTCGTTCTTCCTTTCATTCATTCCTACAGCGCTCCATTCATTCGTTTACAAAATTCACATTATTTTTAAAACGAATTAATTCAGCTTCAATAATAAGCTACTCTGTGCCAATTCTATCTTCTTTCATTCATACAGCGCTCCATCCATTCACAAAATATATCCACATTTCTAAACTAATTAACGTAATCTCAATCATCATTCAAAATATATCCACATTTCTAAACACGTTTACAAAATTCACATTTTTTTCAAACGAATTAATGCAACTTCAATAATAAGTTACTCTGTGCCAATTCTATCGTCTTTCATTCATTCAGCGCTCCATTCATTCAAAAAATATATAATCTAAACAAATTAACGTAATCTCTATCATGAGTTACTCTGTGCCAATAAGATATTATTTAACACGATATTCGGGCCACCGTAACCGGATCCCGCGTGTCACAGATGCTCCAGCAGACGCACGCATACCGCAACTCAATGCGGTTTTAGGTAGCTCGAAGATACTGCTACCGAAACTTATATTTACATTACGCAATCACGTTACATTTATCGTTTGACCTGTTTAGTTTTGTTTTTCTTTATTCTTTTTTTTTATCTTTTATAAGCCAATGCTTGACTACAATCCCACTTGATGGCGTGGCATGCAAGTGGTGATGTAGTCTTTGGTGGTGAATCGCATTAACTTAGCAAAAGCCTAACTCATTCATTCTTATTCACTCTTGATTTAAAGACACCCACATTGTAATCGGACGGGAACACCGACATATTCTTTAGTTAACAAAAGGAGTTAGTGCTGAAACCATTTTCTCCTAGGCAACCTTGAGGATGTCTGTCTGGCTGGGGTTTTATCCCGTAACCTCTTGCGTGTCAGGCCTTTATAGTTTCTCGTCAACCCATTATTGTCCCACAGCTGGGCACGGATCTTATCTCAGAATAGTTTTAGGCCAATCCCATCGCGCTGGCCAAGTGCGAATTGTTAGACTTCACACGCTTTTGAGAAATCTTTTTTATAAAGAACTCTCAGATGTGCAAGTTTCCTCACGATGTCTTCCTTCACCGTAAAGCAGTGATAATTAAATGCTAATGCGAAATCATTTTTAAAAAATCAGTGGTGCGTGCCTGGAGGATTCGAACCTCGGACCCTCGATTAAGAGACCGAGTTTCAACCATTAGGCTAACACTGCCCATATAGTACAAGTAGTACTGGTATTGTATACGGTACATGAAATAAAATAAAATGAAGTGATATTAAATATCTTTATCTTGCATAGGCCTACGGGAGCACTTACAAATTGTCAGTTACAATATTTATTCTTACACAAGCACTGGATCGGAACACGAACTCAACTGAGAAGATCCGGCAAAAAAGACAGTGGGTTTGTCATTTTTCCTTGTATTACTTAGATTTTTTTAACTAGCTCGCTATAGCTAGCTCCAGTATCTTGCCTTACATTAAATAAAGGTTATATATAGTATAGATTTTCCAAAACAATCGTTGTTTAGGTTTTCCCCCACCGTTGCAAAGTACGTTTCAAGGTATGGCCGAAAACGAAAACGTAAGCGTACATAACGATGTATAGAAGAATTTATGTTTTCTTCTATACATCGTTATGTACGCTTACTAATTATTGTTTTGAAGAAACGTAATAAATTCGTGCTAAGGGCACAGGCCTTCAAATGGCAGTTGTCATGAGCAGTAGTAATAGAATGAGGTAAACTGTATGCTCCTTTGCTACTTCTTCATTAAAAAGGTGGTAAAACCATTGTTATTCGAGAGAAGTACCATCGCCACTAATATTTCTAAAGTAGAGCTGCTTTACGTCACTTATATATGAGGCGACCATCTTAGTTCTCGAGAATAGCAACGCTTCTGTGATCGACTTTATGTAGTACCCCATGACCATGGGCGGCGGTGACCAGCTACCATCAGGTGGACTGCATGTTCGTTAGTTACTTCTATCTGGTATAAAAATTAAAGAAATTGATCAGTAATAGATAAATGTAATGTAGCTTATTTTCTTATAACGGCTTAAATGTAAAAAATAATAAATCCTGACTCTATTCAATTATAAAATGGCTTCAAGTTCCTTGAACTACAACTCAATTAATTTTGAACGGCGCTAATTGTTCCAAGGTCGAGAAAGTCGAAAATAAAAAAATAAGATTTATTACTTTATAACAAATTTAATACTCCAACAGATATAAATCAACAATCGAATATTTTTTTTGTTATGACCGCTAGCAACAAATTAAGTGGCAGCAACGAGACTAGCGAAAGAATCTGGAATCGGCTGTAGGTATTATTGCTGCTTAGTAGACACGAATGAGACATTTCAACGTAGTATTAATAAAAAAAGTGGGTGTCAGCTCCGACGTACGACTGGAGCTTACTCATTAAGTACGATCTAAAAAGGCACAATAAAATTAAATTTAAATAAGTTTCAACTGTTGCAAACATCGCCATCTATGCGACGGATGAAAAAACTTAAAGTAAGTTTCAATTGTTGTAAACAGCGCCATCTATGCGACAGATGAAAATGGGAAAGGTACAATAGGTTGCGCACCGAAAACGTAACGAGGTCATTCGATCAGTAGGTTTTATTCCTCATATTTTTCTCATACCAGGCGCCTTATAAATCGATTCTTAATGAGTAAACTCCAAAAAAGATTTTATAAAATAGGTGGAGAAGGTTCATCTGGTAGTAGGTGATCTCTCAGTATATGAAAATCTGTAATCGTTTCCGAATATTACTAGAATCCCAACCGAAGTCTATCCAATGATTGTTTCATCCCAAGGTTACGTTGGCTACATGTGCCATTAATATACCGTTCAAACCATAATACAGAGCTAAAAAATGCAGTTTTATGGCAGAAATAGGTGTGGCAAGGGATGCATCTGCACACTAACAACTTTTTACGCTTTCTACACTCATAGCCCCACACTAGGATTTTCTTCTTTTCTCCGGATTTTTAAGATTGATAACAGATGTCCATGGGTGGCAGTGGCCACTTTCCATTAGATGAACTTTATTCATTTTAAAGATGGTAGAAACCTTTGTAGTTCTACTCCGATATTTCATTTCATATACTTATTACAGGCGTTCCACCGTGGTCCTCAGAAGTGGAAACGCATCAGTGACCAACCTCAGGTAAGACTGTGATCTTATCTAATATTAATTTTAGATGCTCATGGTCCGTAGGAGCCACTTACTAATAAAAAAACACGCTTTCTACACTCATAACCCCACAATAGGATTTTCTCCTGTGTCGTGGGTACCATGGACACACAAAGACGAATACACAAGCACCCAGACCCAGAACATAATCTAAACTCATCATTCTGATCTCTGGTCTAGCCGGAAATCGAACCCGGAACCCACTGCGTGTCAGACTGTGGTGCCAACAGGTGGAAAGCACCACCGTCTGGTACGTCAATATTATAAAAAAAAACATATGGACTACATTTCTCAATTATTACTACACCACAAAAACGTAACGGGTGACAGACCGAATGCAGTTTACTACACATTTCCTAAAATAACATCAGTATGCAGTTCTAAAATTATCATAAATTAATATTTCACATGTAAATCACCGGCTATTTTATACCAACAGTTTGACCCGCATACTCAAATATATTGCTGCGAATTACACAGCAAAATTTATAATTAACTAATATTATTTTACTTCACTTTAGTATATTATTTCAGCGCAATTTAATGTTGACACATACCACACACCATTAATTAAATAAATCTATAAACTCATTAAATTTTATATTTAATTCAAAATAAGTAAACAACTTTTTCCATTATTAATTAGCGGAATATTTATGTATCGCAACATTCGATTCCAAATTAGCATATTTATAGTGTACCAATAAAATATTCCAATTAATTATTAGAGGTTTAAAACCCTGCAGGCCATAAAAGACTTAAAAGCCTTATAATCAAAGAAATGTTTATTTATCTTATGATACGTATACAAATATTGTACCCAGCTTTAATTTTGTGAACTACTTCAGTAGCGCTTACTGTAAAGGAAATACTAATATTAATAAAATGAAAATAGACATATTTTCTTAAATATAAACGCTTTCTACACATAGGCCCACAGTAGAATTTTCTCCTGTGTCGTGGGTGCCATGGACACACATAGACGAATACACAAACACCCAGACCCGAAATCTAAACTCATCATTTTGATGTCTGTCTGGCCGGCGATCGCTACCGGGACCCATTGCGTGTCAGACCGGTATGGTGGCCACCCCATCACGTGGATCGTCAAATATTTCGAAGGTGGTTTGACTCTATGTGGTTCGACTCCGGGAACACCACCGCCACACCTATCTCTGCCTCATAACAGTAGTATTATGCACTGCTGGGTTCTGGTCTGAAGAGAGTGGTAAGGGTGATATACTTTTCCGAGGCATACCATCTCAGTCCTCAGGGGTAGCAACGCATCTGTGACTAACCTTAGGTGAGATTTTGATCTTATCTAGGGTTGATTACAGATGTCCAAGGGCGGCAGTAGCCACTCACCATAAGGTGGACTGCATGCTCGATTGCTACTCCCATACTACATAAAGAATACCTAGCTAAAGTACCTAATTGAATAACAGAACCTAATTTGACAGATTTTTTTGAATGTAAACTACGTGATCGTATTTAAAAATATGCCCACAGTATTTAACTGATGCAAGCACTAATTATATTACGATGTGCTCGGAGATTTGACTTGCTACATATTTATTAATTAGTGGAAGTAGTTAATAATATGTTCGTTTTATAAGAGTAGCAAACGAACATGCAAGACATACTGATGATAAGTGGTCACTGCCCATTTACACCTGTAATCAATTCAATATACTCGTAGATTTAAGAGGTTGGTCACAGATACGTTGCTACATTGAGAATTAAGTTGGATCGGATAAGTATGTCTCCTCACTGACTTATAACATACTTTTATAGGACAGAAAGTTCGAGGCGAAGTTTCCTGCGAAGAATAACCGCAAAAGTTTCTTCTACCCTCAAAAGTAATTACTTAATCCATAAATAATTAATATATGTTACATCACAGATTTGATAAACGTACATATATCAAAAAATAATTTCTGGATACATCAATGTGAACGATTAAAATAAATGAATACGTCTCGTATCTTAGGCTCAAATGCGACTGACAACACATCAGCTTTTTCTACCTAGTCTTAGGTCTGTAAATTGCTGTATTCTGCTCTAAAGAACGTCATAAATCCTCGTTCATGTTGGTACCTATACACTGATAAAACACTTCATTCTCAGGGGCAACGTAACTGTCGGCCTTAAGTAGCACTCCTACTTTTAGTCATTTACAGTTGCCCACGGGCTGCAACCAAAAACATGAATAAAAAATTACAAATCCAATATTAGCTTATCTCCCTAATAAATCCTATTTTGTACATATATGTCGGCGTATACCCATTAATTCACGTCTTTACACATTTCTTACTCATTAACCAAAAGTGATTGGTTGAGTTCCAAAGACGGGCGTTGTCAGACCTTGGTTCAATTGTGGCGGTGTCAATAGAGCATTTAACTGTAGTAACCAGTTTAAGTGGCCACTCTTAAATATTACACGCAGATTGTATTTCCCACGCAGAGATCTAGATGAGCGATACACGAAAACTGAGAATGTTTTTATTGTGCTTGTTGATTTGATGATTGGAGATGATAAATTAAGTGTGTATGTGTGTAACTGCTAAAATTATGGGAACGGTTAATTTTATAGTTGGTCGTAAGGGCACACTTTCAATTTATTTCTGTGTCCTTAGTAACAATTTATTACGTTTCCTCGAAACAATCATACATTCTAGCCTATACTTTGTAATTAACATTGCACTTATGTTTTCCTTCTCGACCATACCATTTGGCACTAGTAATAATATCACTTCGTTTTAAAACCATTATGTCCCTGTAGTTCCGGGACCAGAATAGGGCTACGGTATCCCCTGCCTGTCGTAATAGGCGACTAAAGGGGGCGTCTGGGGTTGCGGGCGGCAAGAGAGGGAGCTCGAGCCGTTCAGCCAAGCGACCTCGGGAAGGACGGCGGCATGTGTGATCTCATACCGTCATAACATGTGAAGGCACGGTGACTGCAAATGCTCACCGGGAAGAGCCCTTAAGGGGCATCTTGCTCGGAGGACTCCGGTTGCATTCCGCAGTCCCCCACGCAGCGCTGAGGACGGCCACCGGGAGGGCTTTAATGCGATAAAAATCCCACATAACCCGGCGTTGCCCCCACGGCGTCGGGTACCTTTTGAAGGTTTTCCCTCGTTAAAAAAAAAGGTATATCCATTGGAAAAAATACTCTATATACACAAGACTATAAAAGTCCTGAGTAAATTGTGCTAACGACAGAAAACAATCGCAACCACATATTGTGTGAACAGTCACATACATGCGAACAAAGCATAGTCATTATTTATTCAACTCACACTACAATATAGATTGCAATTACTACGTGTAATTAGTGTTACTACTAACCAGGCATGTTATGGAGCTCCGTAAATGTAACCGAAACTATCGGATACCAGAAATATTTTATCCGTAACCGTATCCGATACAAAAGTTTTGGTTATTTTTGCATATGTTTCGAGACTCGTTTTTTTAGTTTTAGTAAATACCACTGACAATTGTTTAAGTAGTTATAATAATCTGAAATGACTAATACCAAATGATAATATAGAAATAAAATCAAATTATTACCCATTTAGATTTTACGTTTAAAATTCCTTAAAAATATAGTATCCGTAACCGAAACTATCCGAAACTAACGGATAATCCGAAATAAATACATATCCGCAACCTTATCCGAAACCGGTATAATATTATACCCATATCCGTATCAGTATCCAGATCCGAAATTTCACATCCATAACATCCCTACTACCAACTACAGGCGCTTTTTTTTTGTTTTCCAGGGGGAATCAAAATGTGGGATTTCTACCGCACTAAAACTCTCCCAGTGACCATCCTCGGCGCTGCGAAGAGGTCTCCGAGATCTCCAAAAGAACCTTTGCCCCATCGGTCTCCACTCAGGTGAACAGCTGGGTCCTCAGCACCGTCTGGTCTGTTCAACTCTATGCGACTACACATACAGCTGTCTTTGCGAGGTCCGCTTGACTGGACGGTTCGGGCTTCCACTCTTGCTACCGGCAACGCCGGAAGCCCCTTTTCGTCGCCTCTTACAAAAAGGGCCCTATTTTCATCCCGGAACTACAAAAACGAACGACACGCACCTATAGATCGACAGTTACATAGGTTAAAGTGGAGTAAGATGGTCGTCGCACATGTAAGTCAGCCGGTATGCACGCTCCGCTGAAACGCGTCACGTTTCACGCAGAAAATAAATACGACAGTAGTACCTGCTGGGTGGAACCATACTGGTTCTGCCACCTTTCAAAAAAAGAAGGAATCATTATGGACATTTCATGGTTTATTTTGTGTTAAATCAATTAATAATCCCAAGGTTTCCTAATCTATCGTAAGTTGATTCCTGGATCATTAATCACCATAGTGATCAAAGCTTTATCATAATAAAGCTTTCGTAATCACAATTTCAAGTACTCAAATACGAGTAATAGATTAAATATAATGTTTAGATTTCACTAAAATCACCTGCAGCGTGTCGCCATTTCCGGTAAATAATAATATGATTAGTAATAATAAATATATTATAATAAAGCTTTGCTCTAAGATAATAATTAAGATAGTGAAAAACTCACTTCCGTTTAATAATATTTTGAATGGGTTTATTATTGAAATTTTTATAGCATTAGGTTATATGTACTTACGAAAGCCATCGGTTATATGCTGACATTTTTTAAATAAATATAGTAGAAGAGCAATGGCAAAAAGCAGTCCACCAGATGGTAAAAAGCCACTGCCATCCACAGACACCTTTAATAAAGAGAGTCCATAGAGATCTGTTACAGAAAAGGACTCTTGAGGACTAACTTAGAAGGTATGGTAAGTAAAGTATCAGGTCAAGCATGTCAACCCAACCTTCAAACAAGAACATAGCAACACTTAATACAGCTGTTATTAAGCAGAAGTTTTTATTCCGGTGATGCCTCCAAAGTCGTTCCACAAAAGGTTTTTTTTATAGTATAGAAGTAGCAAATGAGCATGCAGCCCACCTGATGGTAAGTGGCTACTGCCGCCCATGGACATCTGTAATCAACCCTAGGTAAGATCAAAGTCCCTTGAGATTAGCCACAGATGCGTTGCTACCCTGAGGACTAAAATGGAATGCCTCGGAAAAGTATGTCTCCCTTACCACACCCTTCAGGCCAGAACACAACGGCGCATAACACTGCTGTTATTAGGCAGATATAATATTAAGAAGAATATTAAAATAAAAACCCGAGAGCTTAAGAACAAATTTTTCATTTACATAATGATATATTTAGTTAAGCGCTTTTTATGAGTTTTCTTCAAAATCATTATCATCATCAACAACCCACTATGGTCCCACTGCTGGGCGCTGGCCAAGTGCGGGCTGGTAG
>MOOZ01000058.1:859177-873535 GCA_002930495.1 Cecropterus lyciades | reverse complement strand
CCAATGTCAGTCTTCCATCCAATTAATACATAATTTTTTATTAGTCAAATACATTCGCCAAATATTCGCATCGTTTCTTGCGAATGCGAATGCGAATGCGAATGACAAAAAATATGCGAATATTCGCGAATGCGAATGCGAACATTCGTTACATCACTAAAATAGATTATAATACTTTCGCAAATACTATAAATCACTATTTGTTGCAATCCATCTAACATCTATTCATTACTTCAAAGAATAAATTTAACGTCTCCACGTCACGGCGTCGTCAACGTGGAACGGTGCGGCAACCTGCTTGCTACGTTACGTTGCTGCATCGTGCTAGTGCATGATACGGCAACGTCGCCGTGGTATGGCGCGTCACATCGTTGTAGCCGACGTAGCTCGATGCGCTCGCTCAGTTATGATTTGTGATTAGTTGTGATTTGTGATTCATATCTAGAACGAGACTGACGTGCAACGTTGCTGCATCGTGACATGCATTTTTGCGTTTTATTAATTAAAATTTGCACGTTAACGTACCGTGCCACATTGCCGCACTGTTCCAAGTTGACGACGTCGTGACGTGGAGATGTGGACAGGGCCTCGGGATCGGAGGCGGTTATGAATTTATCCATGGCTAGCATTGGCCAGTTACGTGCTTAGCTCGTTTGCAAATTCTATATTCCACTTGGTTCAAACAAAGGAGTTGTGATCTAACTTAATAAGTGCCCTATTTGGCTTGCTATCATGACCGAGTCGATTTGTCTATTCCATGGTTTCCCAATACTATATTTCCACGTACGCCTTTTCAACATTAAAAGCAACGAAGAACCCCTTTAACAAATATCTGCAGGCAGAGTAGAATAATAATCAAGGATTAAAGTAATAAACAGTGGCGTAGCTAACGCAGGGTTAGACGGGGCAGTGCCCCGGGGCCCCAAGCACAGGGGGCCCATCGGACTTACAAACTATAAACTGAATTAGTGAAATTTTCTCCCATATTCGGAATATAAGTAAACCAGATAGTTTATTTGGGGCCCTAGTTTAGTTTTTGCCTCAGGGCCTTTTGTTACCAGCTACGTTTCTATATGGGCATAACCCACTTTGAGAAACTCTGGTCTGTACTAAACATCACGGTTACCATGGCTGAGCAGTCTATCCTCTGTTCATAGCATATGAACACTATAATTAAGCACTTTAGTGACTTACTCATTCCATAAGTTCCTTTTCACACGAGCCACAATAGAATTATCGAGTATACAAAAGCTATGATCACTTCAATCAATCACGAACAGGATTTTCGAGTTGAAATCGGAAGCCCTATGGCATTGTGCGTTACTTACGGGCTTTCCGCTTGTTGTCAAGGCAGTTCGAAGACCTTCATCCACTTTCGTGTACGTTATCACGGAAAAATCCAGTAGTAATTATAACAGCCGGTTAAAAATAACATACCAGTATAGTATGCCAACATTAAAAAAATATTTTTTCTCTTTTTTAAAGAGATCTTTCAGCGAGTTATTTGACATGTACTTTTATGGTAGGTTAAGGTAAAAAATAAGGTCTAAGCCCTAAAATTAATACACATATTACTTTTAAAATCTATTTTTAAATCAAAATGTTGTTAATTATAGTGTTAAGTGTTTCAAAAGAATTTAGTTTTTGATCAATGAGGAAAAAATTGCTATTATAATCGATTATCATTTAGAGATTTTGCAAGAACTAAATCTACTAAGTTAAAAACCACATACAGTAAAGCCGCGCTAATCCGCGTCCCCTTTACTTCGATGTACGCTGTAATCCGGACAGGCGATGGGATCGTGCGGAGGGCGTTCATGGTGGAAGCGGACGGTAAGTGCGAGTCACGTAAACATTCTACATTGTCACATAAATGATAAAGTGCTAATTTTATATCGGATGGGGTCTTGCTTTTCCCTATCCGGATTAGCGAGGCCCTGCTGTAATATCCGATAATTTAAATTTGATATATCCGATAATTTATTTTGTATGCATTTTATTTCTAAATCTTACCATTTATTTGTAAAAATATAGAGAAAATATTTAATTTAACACTGCCCATGCCTCTATGTTACTGTAACACACCTACCGATTACAACTTAGCAAACATACAGTTTGTGATCCAACCCCGCATTCCATAATAACTGGCCATATTATCCGCAAATTAAGGTAGACGTGACCTGCACTATCAGTGTAGGTCACAATTTAGGTCAATATAATTGCCAAGTCCACAAAGTAGCTAATCGGCGTATGATAAGTCCGCAATTACCTAATTTTATAGAACTCATAGGTAAGGTTAAATTAAGTGTAGATTTGAATAACAGGCTGTAATAGGCCTATTTTGTATTACCTTGTTACATATTACCCTTCTATGGAAATAAGGGCGTTGTCAGAATTGAAATCAGTAATTTTCAAGTCTTTTCTTATAATATAATACCTTGTTGCTTACAATGAAACAGTAGAGCAACGTTGTATTCTGGTTTGAAGGTTTTGATGAGGCGCATGGGAATTACTTGGGAAATAATTTCGGACGTAGTGTAGTTAGCGACTTTCGCCGATGCATTCCACCTGATGGAAAAAGGCCTCTGCCACCCATGGACGTCTGTAATCAATCCAGATAAGGTCAGACCTTACTTAAGGTTAGCCACAGATGCGTTGATAGCATTCCAACGTCCGAACGCCTCGTATAAGAATATCTCCCTTACAGCATCCTACAGACCAAAACACAGCAATGCAGAACCCTGTTGTAATTAGGCAGAAATAGGTGAGGCAGTGGTGCTTCCGGAGTCAAACCACAAAGAGTTCTACCACACCACGACTCGCGTAGCGGAGCGGTCACCATACCGGTCTGACACGCAGTGGGTCCCGGGTTCGATCCCGGACTAAAGAGGCATCTGAATGATTAATTTAGATTTCTCTTCTGAGTCTGTATGTGTTCGTCGTTAATAAATAAATAAAATGAAAAATCCTAGTCTGTGCTATGAGAAAGCGTAAGTGTTAGCGTTATAAGTAGACATTAAACGTAAGGAAACACCTTGAAAACGCACATAACATAAGAAAACATCCACAATGCTATAGCTACAAATAACTTTATCAAGTCACTGTGTTTGTATTTACGATAAATATAGAACAACAGAAGTATGGACTCCCTTTGAACTTATTCATCTACTACTATGACCGCCAATACATCCAATCAAGCGCAATGACTTCACACTTGGGTGACCGTAATCCAATGTTTTTCGAGAGGATTATGTCAAATGTCTTAGTAAGCCCTACTAAGACTTATCGATGCATGAGTAGGCTAAACTATCAATTATAATTCGTATAATCGTAAGTAGTTAAAGGAATATTATTAGATATTATTTTCCGTGGACGGTAGTAACCATTAAAAGTCAATTGGACTATGCAGTCAGTGGTCATTGCCGTCCATGGACATAAGTGAGTAATTGTATGTAGCACAGAGGTTCTACTTAAAGTCAATCGCAGATGCGTTGCTACTCCCGAGGTAGATAATCGCCTCATATAAACATAAGCCAACAACCACACGTCCAGAAGCGTACTTAAAAGAGCTTGAAAGTGGATGAATTGAGCTATCCATCGTAAATATTATACTTTCTGTAGTTATTTTTTAATATAGTCAGTTACACGCGCATAAGTACAAACACACACTGCCACACACATACACACACATATATATACACATGACGCGCAGCCACGTTCAGTATCGGGGAATTCTTTGCGGGAGCTCCCTATCGGACCTATCACATTAGGGAAGAGAGCGGGTCTGAAAAACAGCACTGCATGGGGTCATGATCCCATGTCAGACAATGTTGACAATGCCGACGTCCTTTTGCCCACAATTCAAATGCACTTATGGTTTTATTTTTGATGTGTAATCTTTTTTGTTTGTTTCTTTTTATTGTTTTTTTTTTGTACCTTTTTTAATATTTTTTTTGTGGCCATAAATGAATTTTATTATTAAATTATTAACATAATTACCGCTATTATAGACAAACAAAGTGTTCTTGCCGTCGCAAATACTTTGGAAATTTAGGAAGTGTATCAAACTACATATCGCAAGTTGGGCGTTCACACATTTGAATACAATAACGTAGAACATTGTACTTGTTTAAAATCATCGCAGATAGCATCGGTCGCTCACATTTCTTTACTATTAACACACAATGCAACGCAGCACAAGTGCCTTATGTGCAAATAAAGAGAGTATAATACGTTTTGACACTCCGTGGGAATTCACAACAATGTCCCTCGAGAAATGTAGCCCACGTCACGTAAGATAACTACATTTACGGTAATACCAAGCTCACGAAGTGACATTCCATTTTGTAATAAACAATTTAGCCGCGCACTGAGTCAATGACGTGCAGGTTGCAAGCCGTTTCACTATACAAATCTATAGCGTTTTTTACGTAATTTTTGAATCTGTAAGTTTTGTAAGTCTGTAAATTTCATGCTTTTATATATTGCCAACATATTTTATGATCGATTCAGGTTTATTATTAACTTTTCTGTATTTATTTATAGGTATATAAATAAAAAACAAAAATAAAAGGTTCATTATTGCTTTTATTTTGTTTGTCAATCAATTTCCTTTTATTTATATGTCGGTAGCTATTAATATGCTTTATTGATATGCTTTAGTGACAACTTTAAAAATATTGAATTAAATTCATCTATTTTCCTCGGAGTCAATGTCGGGCTCCCCTGTACATTTTTCATTTTTCAGGACCTCGTTTTAGATACATGTTGGCATACATTTTATAGTTTAAATACAATATATTTTCAAAAACTTAGATAAATATCTTAGTATATACGAAAAAAGAACCGGTTAGGAATAAATTTTTGAGTTTCGTCAAATAAACATATTGTGTCCTTTAGCTACCACAATCGAGAATCGTTGTTGGGAAAGAAGTTGGGCGTCTCTACAAAATGAAGGTACCTTCGAAAAATTAGCTTGGTAATAATAAGTGTTACAAAATGTATCGGGATCCCGGACTATGCAGACTCGATACTGGAAAGAATAATTGTAGTAAGTTAACTTCGAGTCGAGAATTCCGGTAAATCACTAATCCACAAACAAATTTACTTTGTTTGTGGATTTATATAATTATATAATTATGAATCAGTTCTCATAATATAATGAGAGTTTTTTTTCTTTATTATGACGGTCGTTTGCCAACTAACCAAATATTAGTAATTCCGTTGATATAATTATGCAAAAATCTCCAAGAAAAGACGTAAAACTATTTTAAAAGTAGCGCAAAGTAATATAATTAATACATTTAAATGACATTCACTGTTACTTTTAAAAGTTAGTAAAGAAACGGCAAATGATTTGAATGTGTTAAGTATATTGATTTAAATTGATTTTTTTAATATTTTGACAGTTAGTTTACCTGAATAATGACACAACACAAAAACGCTAATTTTACAGTAGAGCTAGAGAAAAACATACCAATGGGAAATGATATTGCATATTAATTGTTTGACATTTAATTTTCAGTTACTATTATTATTTTTTTTATATTAAAATTAATTATTATTATCATTATTAAATGTACCTAATATCTCTTGATTTTTGTTAATTGTAATAATGTTTGTATTTTAATTTGTTATTAAGTGTAATTGGTGTACCTATAACCGTTCTTTGTAACAATAAATAAAATAAAATAAAATAAATTATATTTATTTCTATCTTTTTATTAAAAATAATATTGAAATTAAAGTTGAAATAATAAAAATTAAAAGGCCATTACCCAGAGTGGACTTAGACCCACAAGTTTCAAGTCTTAAATATTGTAATAATGATTAAACTATACATTTAACATAAAAATTAACAAACTTTGAATTGTGCGATTATTCATGTGAATCAGCATGTTTTTATTATATATATTTAATTGAGTATAATAATCGACCTCTATTTGTTACTTAGTCAATGACACAAACATAATTTAGAGTAGGCATACGCGAAGAATAGTAGAAACGCAGAAGATGATATGTAACAACAAAGCAAATTTATTTTAAACAATTTTATATACATATTTATTTTACACAATTATATATTAACAACTGTTTAATTATCAAACAATAATTATTCTAATTAATGTACTTGTGTATTGTAGACATAAATCGGTTACGTAGTTATTGCAAGTTTCTTTTTTAACAAGCATTTATTTTTTAAATAGTACTGAAGTGTAACCGGATATGAATTTTATGAATACGCTTAGATACGGTTTTGTTAATTGCTTAATATATTCATGTGTGCTTATTAAAGATTTAAGGTATTACGTAAATATGATCTGTGAATGAATACGGTAATTTGATGGCTCGATGGTGTATTTGGTCAGGTAAAACGAGAAACGAAGAGACCAAACGATCAAACATTTTCTATGTTTGATTTTTGAAGTAAATAATTTTTAGGCGCGTTGGGCATTTTTTGATATGAGATAAAACCATTGAACTCGCGACACTGTCACTATAACCGACACCTCAGTATGTTCATATATTGTGTATTTATGTAGATACACAATATATGAACATGAATTCTGACGGCATTCCCGGAGCGCCACTGATTTCTCTTTGTCTCATATAAATTGGTATTTATTTGTATATAGGGTCAAAAGGACACACTTAATGCTTTCTTAAGGCATTCTGTGCTAGTGAACCCCGCGTGAACGAAAACGAAAATAAGCAGAGGTTAAAATAATATACCAGCAAATATTAAAAAAAATATATTAATAATAAATACATAGTGTAAATTTATATTAAATAAACATGTTTTTAAATATAAATAGTAAAGAAAAACTAGCGGCGTACCACACATCCGCTTCTAATTGGATAAATACTAGAACGTAATAGCTCTAACAGAATTATTGAAAAAGTATATAGAACTATTCACAATCTACATAGCTGGGTGGTTCTCGCGGATACGCAAAGGGTTCCAGGTTCCGGGAAAGAAGTCTAAATGATAGAATGTACTTTTTTGTTTGAGTTTTACTGTATTGAATATTTGTCTATCCCTGACATCCAGGACAAAGATAATTACAATGTGGCTATGAGTATAAAAACTGAGTATATGAGTATTAAATCTTAGTCACTTCAACTATTAATAATCAAGTGTAAGTTTATTACGAAACAAAAACGGAACTAGATGCATTGATTGTTGATTAATGGTATTTATTAATGGTTACGCACGTCATCGCAACACACTGGTTGTCAAAATGCCTCCGGTTTAGATATGCAGCGATAAATCAATGTTTTTATTGTTTTACTAATTACAACGTCAACCCATAAATGATTGATTCCGGGCTCACACGTAAGGGTGCAATTCCACCAAAGATATGCGACCAAAGATACAATAGCTAAGCAAAGCGAGTAAGATTTTTTATGATATATATTTGTTTCCAGCTACCCAGGATTGACTGATATATATTAACTATATTATATATTTATTAAATTATATAATTCACTTTGCACATAGAGGTCGGTCGTATATCCTTAGCTTGCATCTGTAGCTTGAATCTTACAAGTACGCGTAGCTCCAATCATTAAGCATATGTACATCCGTAGCTTCCATCCTGAGCTAGCAACCATAGCTCTAAACCTTAGCTTGCATCCATAGCTTCTATCCTTAGCATGCATCCGTAGCCACAATCCATAGTTCATGTCTCTTTGTATTAAAACGTAGCACGCCTCCATATCTCTAATTCTTAGCTCGCATCCGTAGCTTCAATACTTAGCATGCATCCATAGTCTCATAATCCTTAGCCCACATCTATCCATATAAAAAACAAATCACGCAACCAATCCTTAGCTCGGATTTTCAAATATAAAACATAGCTTATCTAGTTCTTCTCTAGTCTAGCTTATCTAGTGTAAAGGTACCCGTATGTATGTAAACAATAACGCATGCTATGGTTCCCACGATATGCTTATTGACTACGGAATGCTTAAGCAATATGAGTAATAGTTACACGGATAGGTGTATTGAATGTAGAAATTTTTTAATCGTCCATGTAAAGCACTTAAATTACCAGACTATTAGCAAAATTAAGTAAATAGAACTAGGTCAAAATAATACCCACTGTATTACCCGTGTCTTAAATTGTTGGAACTACTTTCTAGATTAATGTAAGTCAGTTGCAAATATCAAACAGATGTATAGAAGTAGGTATTGCGTTAATAATGCAACTACTTACGGTCTGCAATGGACGAGATGAAGAAAATTTGGAGAAATTGCAACAGTTACGAAGACTAAAGCTACGAAGACTTACTTAGTGAAAGCGCTTATAATATCTTAATTCAGCGAAAACGTGGACCTTACGGCAACTTACAAGGTGGTAGAACTCTTCGTGATTTGATTCCGTCTATTAATAGCAGTGTTATGCGCTGCTGTGTTTTGATCTAAAGAGTGCCATACTTATCCGAGACATACTTATCCAACTTAGTCTTTAGGGGTAGCAACGCATGTCTAAACTCAGTTAAGACTCTGATCTTACCTAGATTGATTACAGATGTCCATTGGAGCTGTGGCTACTTACCATCAGATGGTCTGCTAGCTGGTTTGCTACTTCGATATTATAAAAAAACTGATATGTAGAAAATGGTTGTTTTTGAAATTTTGTGATGACGAAGAATACCGGAGATTTCCTAGAACATTTCCACAATAATAAATCTATTTCCAATGGACAGAGGATCAACGAGAATCTATTAAGTACCGTAAAGGTTCTGATGGTTTCTTCGGATACGTATCACGACGCGGCAATGAGTCCGGGAGACTTGCGCTCAAATTTAAAATCGAGGAATAAATCCTCGAGGCGGACCACCTACGCAATAGACTGGCCAGATTAAGGCTATATTAGACGTATGTATCTACATACACAAGTACACCAGAAAAGCGGTAACCAGAGACCAGTAGCGGCGGATAATGAAGCGTGCTATGGCACACGACAGCTCCGCAAAGAGTTTAGTGCTTAAGACTCAGATCCATATTAAAAGAAAATTTGGTAAATGAAACACGTAATGTTTAAACAAGATTAAGATTATGTTGATTTATGTGTATAAAGAAGTAGTGTTTCAAAGATTGTTGAAACTATACATTTTTTTATAAAATTGAAGTAGAACTTGAAGCTTGCAATCCATAGTAAGTGACTACTGCCGCCCATGGATATCTATAATCAACTCCAGATAAAATCAGAGTCTTGCCACAGGAGGTTGGCCACAGGTGTGTGGCTCCTCCAGAGGATTAATTTAGAACACCCCGGATAAATATGTCCCCTTACCACACCTTTCAGACCAGAAAACAACGCTTAACACTGCTGTTATAAGGCAGACATAGATGTGGCGGTGGTGCTTCCGGTATCGAACGATAAAGGCTTCTACCACCGTCTATTTACACATTTGTAGAGAACTACAATATTAAGGAGCAGTCATGGCCGAATGGTTGAAACTCGGTCTCTCAATCGAGAGTCCGAAGTTCGAATCCCAGGCAGCCACCACCGAATTTTTCTAAAATTATGTGCGTATTAGAAATTAATTATCATTGCTTTACAGCGAAGAAAAACATCGTGAGGAAACCTACACATCTGAGAGTTCTTTAAAAAGATCTCAAAGGTGTGTGAAGTCTACCAAGTCGCACTAGACCAGCGCGGTGGACTATGGCCTGAAACTCTCAATCTGAGAGAAGACCCGTGTCCAGCAGTGGAACAATAATTGGTTGACAACGACAATATTAAGGTATACTTTATAAGGTTAAAGGTACTCTGAGGTTAAATATGCTTATAATAATTTTACATAATTATTGTTATACTAATTAATAATTATATAGGTAAAAATGGAGATCTTGCAAGGATCCTTTGCAATTGGACGCATCCGTGCGTTAATGCGTGCGTGTTTCCGTTACATATAATATAATACCTTCGTAATTGACCTAATGAAGTAAATAGTTTTTATGCTGACCGTAATATTTGTAACAAGAATACTGAGTGCGATGCAATACTGTGGGAGAATATGGTACCTACCATAAATAAATTACCATTTTCGTACCAAATTCAGTTTTAAATACAGTACCATATACAGTGAAATCATAATGAGTGAAGCGTTGTGTAAATGGTAATTACAATTTAATTTAAATTCATTTTAAACCCTAAGTCTATCTATACTAATATTATAAAGCTGAAGAGTTTGTTTGTTTGTTTGAACGCGCTAATCTCAGGAACTACTGGTAAGATTTGAAAAATTCTTTCGGTGTTAGATAGCCCATTTATCGAGGAAGGCTATAGGCTATATATCATCACGCTAAGACCAACAGGAACGGAGCAGCAATGAAGAACGTTTCAAAATCGGGTTTTTTTCTAATGAGAGCTTCCGCTGCATGCATGATGTTTATGTATGTCACGTTACATTTCTTTTTAACGCGGGTGAAACCGCGAGCTCAGCTAGTAATTAATAAATTTATCAAAGACACGTAGTACCTACTTTTAGCTTGTTAGATAAGGTGACTTTATTCTTTATGATAATAAGGATGTTCCCCTTTTATGGGTGGTAATATAAGTATTGACAAAGCCCTGATAACTCTTTTTATGTTTGTACCATTTTTAACGTTTTATTTGATTGTTATCAATAAATGCTGAAAATTATACTACTTATAAGTAGTTCGCACTTGTTACGGAAATATATAACTTATATATAATATTTTGTTCTTGATAACATAAGTTATTAAATAAAAAAAACATTAACATTTTCTTGTATATTTGCGGTTAAATTTCGTGGACTTCACAAAAACTAGTGAATTAAAATATTGAAAACCTCTAATGATATAAAACGGTAAACATGCAACATTAATTGATACTTAATAAACATAGTTTGACAAACAGCATTTCAAAATCACACGTCACTTAAATTCAATACATAGTGATCTCGATAACCAAATTGGGAACTTTTTAAATGATATAGAAACATTTCCGTATTTTCTAACGGCCCAAATCTTACACCACACCATTAGTATAGAATGGTGTTAATTAGAAACGGATAATTAGGAGTATTAATTAACGACATATGTTTAAATATTGTATTAATTACTTCGTGCATATGTCATCGAACTACTGCGTAATTTCTTTGAATTGACGGAAATACTACGGTAAGATAAATTAGGATAATGTACGGATGTTTAGTACGTATATTCGTTAATTATGTTTCTGACGGACTTCTATACATGGTAACTTATATATATTATATATAAACATAAGGATCTTACGCTTTTATTAATCTTTGTGTGGGGATAGAAGTAGCACGAAGCATGCGTCCAACTTATGGTAAGTTGCTCCAGCTTCCCGTGTTTATCTGTAATGAGTCTTACTTGACTATTCCTAAATAAGATTGAAGTTAATAGAGCAGAGCAGAATAGAGCAGTGATATAAAATTGGCCTGTCAGTCAAGGGTCCGAGGTTCGATTCCCAGGCACGAACCACTAATTTTTCTAAAATGATGTGCGTCTTGGAAATTAATTATCACCGTTTTACGGTGAAAGAAAACATCATGAGGAAACCTGCACACCCGAGAGTCCTCTATAAAAAAAGAGTTCTCAAAGGTGTGCAAAGTCTACCAATTCAAATGTGGCCAGTGCGCTGCACTATAGCCTAAAACTCTCTCACTCTGAGAGAAGAGCTGTGCCTAGCAGTAAATAGTGGCTTGACCACAAGACTGAAGTTATACCTGAGGTTATCACAGATGCGTTGTTATGACTGAAAGATAACATGCCACCTTATGTTTCATTTAAGATTGAAGTAGCAAATGATCATGAGGTCCAAGGTCATGAGGTCCTGATGGTAAGTTTGACGACCCGCGTGGCGGAGTGGTCACCAGACCTCAGACACGTAGTGGTTTTGGATTCTATTCCCGGCCACACTGACATAGGAATGATGAGTTTTGGTTCTGCACTGCGTGTCAGATCGGTATGGTGACCGCTCCACCACGCGGGTCGTCTAATAAAAACGGTCTTAGCCTATAACAGAATAATTACTAGAAATTCGCAAGCGTAAACTACTTTTGCTATTCCGTTACTTATAATACCAACTACTAAAAAACATTAATATAGGTAACCTTTGAAAACAATATTTAAACTAACACGTATACGTGTTCTCGCCTTCGCGGTTCAAACAAATGATTATAAATTACATACCCATAGGCAAATTACTTTAAATAGATATGTTCCTTGGATTTGAACCTTGGACTGAATTAAAAAAAGACAAGAAAATTACCAGTACAACGATTATCGTTAAACTGTAGGCTCAAAGCATAATATTTAGATAAAACATAAGTTCAGTCATATTTTATTGAAAATGTTAATAATGTTGAATAAATGTAAAAATAATCTTATTTTACAGTAGACCGAACTTCGAATCGGTAATAAGGGCGTGCCTTTGATTCGTAACGAATTCTATTCGTTCCGTATCAAACTCACGTAGGGCAAGACCTAAATAAAGTTGAATATATTTTTATTATAATCTACCTAGATAATAAGTATACCGAAGTTTAAAGCAACTGGACCATCTGCTCCACCGCGATATGTAAACGATATGCGATGAACAGATTTTGTTGACCCTATTTTATTTATATTTTAAAGTTTAAACATGGTAACTGCTAATTTTAACCTATTGTTACGCATAAGTAATGACTTTCCTCTAAGTGATCTCGTCTGTTACCTCACGAGATCAGCGAAAGTCAGGGACGGTCATCGTCATAAACTGTTGCGTGTTTTATCGCCGTAAGGTTATTAAAAAAACGTAAAATAATTAATAACAAACACACCTGATTTTATAGACCCTGTGGGTCTATAAATGTAGGTCTGTTAATAATAACGTACTCACACAGTTACGCGTAGACACTATTCCATGTATCCAATAGTCTCGGACCTAATAAGGTTGTTCGATGGAGGTCTTCCCTAATGGGTTTTGGCATTGCATTCCGGTTCCCTAATGGCATTGGCATTTGGCGACCCTTTTTTTGGTCGTCAATATCTTTTCGCCAACAAAAATTTCTAAATGGGTGGGTGGGGAAGTAATTTCGACTCCGGATGGCATACACCCCCACTACGACACTGATATCGCATGCATAATAATGTAAGGTAATAGTAAATATATTTTTGTAACATATATTTACTATTCTAGCCTAAAAACTAGTAGCTCGCCGTCAGTGCGACGGAAACCCAAGCACATAATCCCACTTGAGAAAATATCCGGGTGACCTCCAAGCGGCCTTGTGACTGGGGCACTTTCTATCAAACTTACATAGTAATCGACAACAAATTAAAACAAAGGTTACACGGACTTATCTAGACCTGATTACGTTGCATTGCCGAAATATTACGACAAATTAATTTATTATGTCGAAACATAGCAAAAAGTTGTTACAATATTTGTCAGTTATCAAAACGCTGTAAAAAACAATTTGCATAATACAAATTTAAAATAAATTATTTGTTTGCCGTTTTTGGGACAGTTGTAGCAACAACGCAATCAATCAATCAAATGTTTTTTTCTGATATTTACTTAAGACTTATTTATTCTTGTTCTCTAGCTTACCGTTTACTTGCTATAAAACTTATAATATTACGAGTGTTCTTCCAACTTCTTACGTAGGTTTAATTAATGCAAATTTTAACTTTGAAGGTGGTGGAATTCTTTGTTGTTCGACTCTGAAAGCAGCACCGCCACACCTATTTCTACCAAATAACAGCAGAGTAAACTACTGCTGTGTTATTGTCTTAAAAGGTGTGGTAAAAGAGACATGCTTATTCGAGACATTCCAACATAATACTCAAGGATAGCAACGCATTTGTGGCCAACCCCAGGTAAGATGCTGATCTTATCTGGGATAGAGTTACAAATGTCCATGGGCGGCAGTGGCCACTTACCATCTGGTAGACTGCATGCTCGTTTACTACTTCAATGTTATAAAAAAATGTATAGTTTGTAAAATTGTTTATTTGTTGGATAAATCTTTGAAATACTACTTCTTTATACACCCATTATTAACGTAATCTTTAATCTTTGCTTAAACATCATTATTTGTTACCTTTACCAAATTTTGTTCTAATATACATGCAGGTTAACTTGAAATCGAAACTAAGTTTTTAACGAAACAGCAAAATTATTTTAATGATTTAAACAAGAACGAGACAAAAATGATTCATATTTTACGAAAAAAAGTACTTTAGAGCTCGTGTAGAAAGTAAAATATTTATATTGGTAAGTGACCAGCCAGACATGGGTCATTATAGTCCGAAGGACGCGAAGTGTTCGTTCGGCGCTGCAAGCATCAGCGTAAAGAGAATTTCAG
>MOOZ01000058.1:822409-834214 GCA_002930495.1 Cecropterus lyciades | reverse complement strand
GGACCTCAGAAGGCTGATGGATGGAACTGGTGACTGCCGCCCGTGGACATACGTAACTCCATATAGAACAGAGGTTCTAGCTGAGGTCTATCATTGATGCATCGCCACTCCTGAAGATTAAGTGAATCGCTTCATGTATGTCTACCAACATTCACACCCTTTCACCGAAACATAGAAATACTGTAAGATAGAAATAGATGTACCTGTGATGTGTATGGCGGTGGTACCTCCCCGATCGATGCTGGTCCTATCCTAAAGTAAAGACATTTATTTTACAGTTACAAAGGTTTGTAACTGTAAAATAAATGTCTTTACTTTTATAGGCCTACGGAGGCACTTACAAATTGTCAGTTATAATATTTTCTTACACTACAACCGGATCGGAACACTACCTATATAGTTTTTTTTAACCATCCAGTATCTTGCCTTATATTTCACGAATTGCCCCCTCTTGGGGCAATGCGAGTGACTACCGAAACAAATCGAAACCTTACAGAATCTAAACTTAGAACACTTTTCATGAAATTATTATAAATTATATCCAGTCCCGTTAAATTTAGCTTTTAATTTATTTATTACTTAAACTTTGTAAACTTATAACCGACCTTAATCCTATTAATTCCTTAATACTTTAATACTATAATTCCTTGTTATCTCAAAACCCAATAAAATATTTTTATTGCTGACAAAAAAATTTAATAACAACAAGAACGAGTTCTTGATAACACAGTTCGCACTTGGAACAGTTAGGATAAAAATGGTTGCAGTAATAAATGCAATTTGGAACTGGTTCGGAATTCATAAGTGACTTAATGGCTAATATGACCATTTTTCGTACCAATGCGGGACGTTTGCGAAAAATCATAAAATAACTATCGATATTTACTACTCTTTACCTAAGAGAAAGAGTTAAATCTTAATTTTATCTCTAAATACCTGCATAGTGTTTTTACATTTAGCCGACAAATTTGAAACTAATTCAGAAATCATTTCATCCCGTGTCCGTTATACCATTGTTTCAATTTTTCATAACATTATGTTATTTTATTTTCTTAATGATTATAATTATACTTTGCTGGAGATAGTGGTAATAATAGTGATAGATAACAGTGCATCAAACCCAGATATGACTGGAGTCTTACCTTAAATCTGCCTCAGATGCGTTGCCATCCCTATAAAGTAAGTTGTATGTATGATCCCTTGTACAAGCGTGCCCTTACAACCAAAATACGGGACGTTACACATGCTTGTGTACTTCAATGTTCATAAATTGTTTAACTGGAATAGTTTTGCTCGTATTATTCTATGTCCCATGATGTACATGGCAAATTAAAAGCGAAATTATATAAATATCTAGCCAGGTAAATTGAGTCATAGCTTTCACGGACATGATCTTAATCTTTTTATCAATTCGTGTTATAAACTTATGAAAGCTAACTATCTAGACCTACCTTTATCACTACAGAGATATAAGAAAGTGTAAATAAAATAACTTGTTACTCAATTCATTAAAAAAATATTGGTCAGAAATACCTGCCCTAGTGTGAGTGGCCGACGTATTATTGTGTCGAGTTCCAATGCGGGACTATCCCGCCACAACAAGACGCATCGTCACGTTATTAATGGCGCACTTTCCTGCCATAGGTACCAATCACGCCATAAATTGTTAATGCGATTTTATTGCCGTAAACTTACCGCCTATGTAATGGCGGCTCATTGCAAACCGAATGGATTCTCGTATGTGACGTAATATACCGCGTTTACTACAGGTTTATTAGAAACGTATCTGTTTCAGGGCCGGGGTTCCCTATAAAATTATGTCATATAATACAATGCAAGTAATAACCAACGTAATATCACGTCCACGTTAAGATTTTAAGAGGTTTATTTTATTATTTAAAAGGTTATAACCGATGTAGTATCGTATCTTTGCTAAAACCCTAGTTGATATTTAGTTATCCAAGTTATATCGTATATAATGTACATGTGTTGTAATTAGTTAATTTAGGTACGTATCTGTACATAGCTGTCATATTTTTTTCTGTTTTTTTTTTAAACTTAGAAAATTTACAATTTACATGACGATTAGTACCGTTGAACGTCATATCGTCGAATTCATTTGATTAGAAATTCAGATTCGATCCCCGGTCAGGCAAACATTTGAATAATGAATTTAAATTCATATTCTAGCTCTAGCTATCCATATACATTTGCGTGTGTCCATGATCTAGATAATTTTAGTAAGGGATTTATTCATTTGTTCTCTTTATATACGTTCCCTGTATGTAGTGGACATACAGGTACCAATCCTTAAACCTGACGAAACGTAATACTGAACAATCATAAACTGTAATAAAGACGCTACAAATTTTAAAAGATTCGACGCGATAATTTCAAACTTCAAACGTAACCAATCTCATAGAACATAAATCATAAGGGCGGCTACAAAGGATATATAAAAGACTAACAGGCGTTTACACGCAACCTCGCGTGCGGGCGGTTCCGGTGGGCGCGGGCGTTGGGCAACCGAGGAAGCGCTGCGCCGTTCAACGATGTAAACGTCATAGATTAAGTTTGTATAAGAACTTTGAGTACGTAGATATGGTTGATAGTTTAATTGTATATTATAGCAACGAGTAGAAATTAGGTAATGCGTATAGTTAAAATTCTGTATGTTTTACTATCGTTTTATCGTCGTATCGTCGATTTTGATTGAGTGAGTAAAAAGTAAAATAGAAAGCGCGGTTATTTTAACAATGGTTTACTGGAATAATAAACCTTCTTAAAAATGTCTCTATCTTTACATCGATTCGTTGTAAGATGAATAATTATTTAATCACCAAATATACTACTAGTAAGTAGGACTAAAAGACCAATATATTTGGTGATTAAATAATTATTCATCTTACAACGAATCGATGTATCGAAACATTAAATAATGGACTGTGGATACTACCAAAGTCCATTATTTAATGTTTAATATTGGGTTGATTAGAGATCCATGGTAAATCAAAGTAGGCATTACTCGGGTGAATTAAATACTCTAGAACAGGTTCCTGGTTTATTTACTAAATAAAACTTCAGTTACTTTAGGCAAGATTAGTAAAAAATTGAATAATTCATACCAAATTCTACCACTGCGCCTCCTATTGTTTCCAATACAATTTCAGATATTATTGATGTATTGCATAACACATAGGGAAGAAAAACGCGTCGTTCATCAACTTATCCTCATGTTACGTTGTGTGAGAGTGTTTGGTATTGTATGAACGGTTTCACGTTTACGTCTTCCGATGTTAACTACGTGGCATAAATAATTGCATAATTCATGCAGTTGTAATTATTCTTTAATAATCGCATTTCACGCGGACAGCTCCAATTATCACTCTATTATTTGATTGTAATTAACCGACTTCAAAAGATTTATTTATACACCGTTGAATGTACATACGTTGTTTAGAATATTTTATTTTTTGTGACTTCAAAATCAGATGTGCTTTTGGTTAAGGTTTTGAGATACATACACTACGTTTCACGTTACGTAAACATGTACGTATAAATCTCTGTAAGAATTTTAAAGAATAGTTCAATAGCGATGTTATCCGACTCAACAAAAGATGGCGCCACTAGTATAATCACGCTGTCGAAGTATTTTTGAAATCTTGCACATACAAGCAAACTAAGACTCAGAGCGCCGCCGTTTCTCAGGTATGATCACCTACTTTGAAGAGAGATCTATCTCCCTTTGCCAAAGTACAATATTTTCTTCTGCATTAATTATACTCTCAGCTTGTAACAATTAAATGATAGTATCTTTTAAGATTAAGTAATAAGTTCAATTCCGTTTTCGACACACAATAATTTAGTAAAATATACGTGACGAATAGATAACCTCTCTCCTTTGGAAAGGCGGGTAAAAATTAACCGTACCGCGAACTTACTTATACTAAACCAGGTAGATAATGTTTTAAATTGACATAAACTTCTGATGAAGTTCTTCTGAAGCAGCAAACAAGCACGCAGTCCACCTGATGGTAAGTGGCCACTGCTGCCCATGGACATCTTTAATCGAACCTAGATAAAATCAGAGTCTTACCTCAAGTTAGCCGCAGATGTGTTTATACCCCTGAGGACTATTATCTTCCTTACCATACCCTTCAGACAAGAACGCATAACACTGTTGTTATAAGGCAAAAAAAAGGTAAGGCGGTGGTGCTTCCGGAGACGAACCACAAAGACTTCTACCACCTTTAACACACATACACATATTATGTATGTATGAATTATGTATGTTCGATATTTCAGTTATATTTTGCCCACTTACGCAAAAATAATTATAACTGAAACACGCTATTATTACCGTACAGGTATATGTAATTTAACAAACATTATTTCACGTAGCGCATTGATTATTTAGATATTAACTATCAAATTAATATCTAAAGAATCATGTCTATGCATTAACCATCGCGGTAGTTGCTTCGTTTTTTAGCTGCATTGTAACTGTTATCAGTACTTAGTTACAACACGTAATTACATTGTATACCGGATGCATCTGGCTATTACGCCACGCCTATAAACTAATTAACTTATATCCATCCATACGTTACAAAATTGAAAGTTACGAAGCAAGATTGAAATAAGGTGACATTATTTTTAAAGTAAGTTTATTTGCATAGCATGTACGTAACAGAGTCGTGTCATTGATAAAAATGTATAAGACTTTCTACATTCAAATACATATCATATCGAAATTTCGTGTCGTGGGCATAAAGACATATTGACTTAATGAGAACAAATTACTAAACTCGTATGTTGAAAGAAATTACGAAAATGTTAATCCATTCCAAGATCCCTTCGGGTTTTGACAACGGTGCTGCACTTGCTTAGCAAACGCTTTAACTACCTTACAGTAGAACTCTTTAAAGGTGATAGAACTCTTTGTGATTCGACTCCGGAAGCACTACCGCCTATTTCTCCCCAATAACAGCAGTGTTATGCGCTGTTGTGTTCTGGTTTGAAGGGTGTGTTAAGGGAGAAATACTTTTCCGAGACATTTCATCTTAGTCCTCAGGGGTAGCAATGCATCTGCTAGCCTTAGATGAGACATTGATCTTAGCTAGAGTTGATTACAGATGTCCATGAGCGGCAGTAGCCACTTACCATCAGGTGGGCTACATGCTCGTTTGCTACTTCCATACTATAATAGAACACGCTACGGTATCTAAAAAGTGTAAATACTAATATAGAGTCTTATATGATGTGTTGTATATTAGTCCATAAAAGTGGCTACGGAATAGCTAATCCGCATTATCCGCATCTCATGTAAAACGCAACGCAATAAAATAGCAGGTAAAAGTTGAAAAACTAATACCCTGCTAATACTAATAACACTAGTATTATATTCATGACAAATGGGTGATAATGGTCATTAACTTCAGGTTGGCAAACCAGCATATATGGTTTACTTCAAAATAAATAAATTTAAAAATGTTTATAACTCGTCTCGAACGCAAATACTCTAATAAATCTGGGATTCGTATCAAAATACTGTACAGGCATTCCCTTCCTTGTTACCGCATTATTACACGCATCGTATTTGATATGCATTGAATGATACAATAAAACTGAATAGCGTGTAGCTGGATAGTTCGATTTGTCACGCGTAAGAACAAGAGTTGAATAGAAACATATTTGCGAGAAAGTGGTGGCATATGATTATAGCACTGTTGGTGAATGTAACGAAACACAGCGGGTAACGCGATAGGATCAGCGGACCAGGAACTAAGCCCTCTGGGTGGTCGCACCTACTGTGCACGCCAAATTAAACCACGTTATCCAACATGGCAACCACATAATCAAAAAAGGATCTAATTGAATTATTAAGGAAGGCTAAAATAATAAGCTTAGGCTTACAAACTCACGTTTCAACAGTGGAGTTCTCAAAGAAGAAGAGTTATAATGTTCTGCATACAGTCTGTAAATATTATGAGTTATGCATATGTCAAACCACATTAGAGCAGCTAAATCGAGTATTCAGAAAAAACATGCCCAGCAAAGCAACAGAAAGGACTTTGCAGTCCTGCATATGAGATGATTCATTTTTATCTGATTTGGTAATTTATTTCTTTATAATATGGAAGTGGCAAACAATCATGTTGTCCATTTGATGGTAAGTGATCACTGCCGCATATATCTATTTATAATAAACTCCAGACAAGACCAGAGTCTTGGCTGGGGTTAGCCATAGATCGGAGATACTAAGTTGAAACGTTTCGGATAAGCATATCTCCCAAACCATATCCTATGCGTCCCAGATCACACAACGGCATTTAACATTGCTGTTATTAGGTAGAAATAAGTGTAGTCCCACAAGAGGGGCGCCGCGCTAGGGGGCACCGGTGCGTTCCATAGGAGATCCCGGAGCCCCCTGCAAGCGCTGAGGAAGGCCACCGAGGGAGTTTTAGTAGGTAAAAATCCCACATAACCCGGAGTATCTCCCAAGGCTACGGTGTACCTTTTGAAGGTTTCTCCGTCACCAAAATAAAAAAAGGTAGAAATAAGTGTGCGTTGCGTCTCTATAGTCAAAAAAGGGTTTCAATACGTGTCTGGGCTAATGGCGATTGTTGAAAAAATGATTAAAAATATTGCTACGGAAATGAATATTTTCATACATACTTACAAACATTTTGTTATTATTTGTGGCCGTAACCTAGCTGTAGAATAATATAGTCCACGTTTAAAATAGTGCCAACCGAACGCTTAATCTAACAGTGCGAACTTTCAAATGTACTGGCGAACATGATATTTATAAATGTCAAAGCAGTGCCCCTGATTGACCCGTGAGTAATACCAAGGGGTCTAAGCCTTATACTGTAACTCGAGGGCCATAAAATATTTGCTTCAAGCGTGAACTTCTGCGTCAAGCGTCGTGTTGAGCGTTAACAAGATTTTTTTTATGAAAATAACAACCCGACTGCTTAAAGTAAAATACGCTCGCAGCATTATTTGGAGAATTCCGTCATTAACAAAATATTAAATAAAAATTCTATGCAACTACTTCAAAGAGATAAATGATACCGAATATCCCGGAAATATGCCTGGAAAAATGAGATTCAAAGCAAACCAGGTACTGGGACTACAGGAACATTTAGCATGTGACCTATTACACGGATCGAATTGTAGAAATTTAATTAATTGTTATACTAGCATACAAGATGATAGCAGTAATAGCCTAATTGTTGAAACTGGGCTTTTCGATCGAGGATCCAAAGGTCCACCAATATGATACCACCGTCACTCATCTCATCATCATCATCATCTCACTTTTTTACTACGATCCTTTTCTTGCAACTGTATATAATGTATGTTACATTCAGTACTTTATAAATTATGTTTTAGATTCACGGTATCCGTGTAATTATAACAAGCATTTTATCATTAAATCACAGTTGCAATAAAAATCAACCTTTAATTGTGTTCATTGTCAGATCATAGATTTCAAAAATACAGATTATATTTTATCTATCTGAAATAAAATAGATCGAGCAAATTGTTTTTGTTAGGAATTTAGCGGTACCTAGTTTTATTAAAAGTATCTATGAGTAGTTACTTTTTGCCATACACGGATGAATAATCTCTAATAAACAGGATACTTTCACAAATTTAAAAATGTAACTTTCTAAAAAAATGGAGAACAAAAAAATTAATATCGTTTAAATTACATCCGTTACACTTTTTATATAGGTAGTCGATGTCAAATATTCAGAAGAAGTAATCATTCAAGCATCAGAAAAAACTACATACTCACTTGCTTCCATTCCATGAATCTTCTGTTACAAAATTGCAAGGTGGTAGGAATAATATAATTCGACCGGGAACCGACTATCACCACACCCATTTCTAACGTGAAGCAGCTCTTTAGTTTCAGTGGTAGAGTGTAGTTTTTGGCTCATTTTCATATGATGTGACCATCTTAGTCCTAGGGAGCAGCATGCAAAGCACGCATCTGTAATTTCCTTTAAAATAAAACTCCTATTCTATATAAAGTTGCTTGCAGTTGCTTATGTTGCTCTTTGATGGTTAATGGACATTCTCCATGGATGATAATGTCAACTATCAAAGAACATGCTCGTTTGCTACTTCACTCTTCCAAAAAAAAATGGCGTGTGGCTATGTCATGGACACGACCGTGTGTTGTAAGTGAATACGTTTATGTAACGGGTTATATTTTTTAAATACAATATTTTTATTTATGTATATATGTATTTATTGATGTAGAAACGATTGCATCATCCACTTGCATAATTTTAACCGCCTCAGCTGCCGATGTACTGGCACGGACGTTGATCCGCACGGCCGCACTCATTTTTTACGTTCCCAGCACTGCTAGACTCGGTCATATGGTGTTTTATTATTACCATTCAATTGTTCGTGAGAAACCCATTCCAACAGTATACGATTTCTGTATTTGTTTTTGGATTTTTCGACACACATAGGCCGACGTTATATACCTTTGATATATTTTGTTATTCTAACACCGTATTATATTCACTGTCCCTTCTTAAAACTAACGTTGTATTTACCGTCGATACATTTTGACGACAGCTGACGATTAAAATTTAAACGAACATCGTAGCTTCTCGGAGTCAAATGTTATACAAATTGCAAATCTCGACACGCAGCAAAATAACCTCCAAATGGCAGTACTTCCCCCTCCACCACGCGCAATGCGTCACTGATTTCGCTTATCGTACTAAATTGTTTGATCTTTTAGCTATCCAGTGATATAATTTAATTTTGGATTTAGAAGATAGAATCGAAACTACAACGCTGAACTTTATCCCCCGATTTTGTTATTATTAGCTTTTTTGGATTACTCCCGTATGGTATCAAATTTAAAGACGTATTCACGTAAATAATAATCAACATTCAACTAAACTTAAGTCCGATAGCAATCGCTGCCGAATTTCACGAGCCAATTTAAGATTGCAGTCAATAAGTACTCAGTTCCGAAGTAATTAATACTGAACGAGCGAACATGGCCTTTGTCCTAGCATTGTTCTACATCGCGCAACGCACAGCAGCAAATCGCTCGCTTTGAGCGTAACCTTACCGAAATTATGAGCACGACATCGCGCTCCGTGTCTACGCGACACTGTGTCCATTGTGCAGCCGACACGTCTATACGTAACCGAATACAGTTATTTGTATACGTTACCGAAGTTACAAGGAAAATGCACTTTTGTTAAACACGGTAGTTTCGAGCTTAACTGAAGGTTAATTAAATATTACTTTTAGGTTTATTGAAAATAAATTAGACTACTTTACTTGCAATTGATGATAGGTTAAGCTAATATTAATAAATGATTATGTTTATCGATGCAAGCAGCTTTGAATGGTCAAGCTCCGGATAAAAACAACACAATATTAATCATAAGTTCAATGTATTTATTTGATCAAATTGAACAATAAGTGGATACTATGTATCAATTTAAGACATTGATAGCGTAATAGTTAAAACTCAGCCTCTCAATCGAGGGTTCAAGGTTCGAACTAGCAGTGGGACAATAAAGGATTGACAAGGATGTGTCAAATGTTTAAGTACATTTTTACGCTAAAAGTAACCTTTTAATAGATATTGATTGAAAAAAAATTATCGATCATAAATTTTGTTCTCTACATAATTATTTGTGTATAATTAAAACATAGTTCACAAAATAAATGCAAACTGTATTTTAGTACTATTATTAAAATGTATAATAAAATATCAATGATTCATTAATTAAGAACACCTGAAAAATATTTTTTTACTTAATAAATAATTACACGGTATATTGGAAACGTGCATCCAGATCCGCGGTCAACTATCTACAGCGTGAGATCAAATACTGAGCTATTTACCTTGAAACTGCAATAGTTAGTACGGTGGACACGCCATGTCAGTACCATTAATTGCCCTTATATCTGTAGCCAGTTACTTACAATTTAACTTATACTATTAAATTAACAACTAATAAATTCGCTTTCGATCGCCACACCGGGACACTAGAAGCAATACGTACGTTCCCAAAGGAATATGACAATTAAATGATTGATTTGATGAACAACGTCTTTTAATTTATTGTGTGTATGTCTCGGATTCGACTCCAGGTTACCTGGAAACGTATTTGAGAAATTCAGTTTTCTAGTTTTTTTGTAGCGTTCATCTTCTTGACATTGTGAGTTTCCATGGTACATTTTAATAAGATTGCAAACGAACATGCAGTTTATCTAATAGTGAATAGTCGTTTCCATCCATGGACATTTGTAACCAAGGTTAAAAAAGTAACAAATTACATGGACTGTAACAAACCAATTGTAATAACCACCAATCACTGATGCATTGCCACTTGAGTACTGCCATCGTCGCCATATATATGTATATAAGAATGCCGCCTTCAACACTTCAATCAAAATTTCTAAAGAATTTAATTGTTTTTTCTTACTTCATTACTTACCCACACATAAAGTGATATAAGTATACCGACGTAATTAAACGTATATTGTAATGTAACACATTAAATGTTTATTCAGTATATGTATTTTACATTACAGCACAATAAAGGTATTGTCGGTCGCTTTCAAATTAAAAGCATTTATTTACGACTTCAGTGCGCCGACATTTACAAATAACATATATCAATAACTTATTAACGAGATATGAAGTAATTAATAACAGTTTTCAACGTATCAGATTGACAGCACCACCAACATTAGTCGTGAGGTGTGTGGCTAGTGGCCTCGAAACACATGGGTTTCCAAGACCCTCCCACGCACAGCACGTTTTTAGCTCCGTACAGAAAGGTATGCTTAATATGATCACCTCCGTTGAACCTGTTAGGGTTATAATTATAATAATGAAAGAACAACTGAGCAGTATGATAACAAGTGGCAATGTCTCGATGTCCATGGGTGACCATCAACGTCTGTTTCAACCCTAGATAAGATATACCTTATATAGGGTAAGTTACGGTAGAGCTCAGGTAAAACTTAACGTTTTACCATCCGCCCTATCAACGATGCATCTATAGGTATTACTCTGAGGTCTATGTTGAAATGCCTAGAATAATTAAATATTGTCTCCGTTCAGACTTCAACATACGCGCTTAACTTGGCTGGTATTAAGTAGAAATGGGTGTGGTGTGGTGACCTCTTGCTCTACCAAGAGGTCTACTACCAAGAAGACTACCAAATTTTTAAACGACATGACATCAATATTAAAATACGGCAATGATCAGGTCAGTACAATAGTTCTATGTAAAATGTTAACGGTATCACACAATTTGTTGTTTAATAACTCAATTAAAACTCGTTTTTAACAAGAATTTTGATAAAAGGTTAAACGATTACGTCACTATCAAAAACTTTACAAATTGATTTCGAAAGCCTTATTGTTCTTTGCGGATTGATTCTGAACAAAGCCTTTCATTTTAAACGCCCGATTTACTGAACAATTGTCAAAGCAAAGTTTGTCACGAAGTTATTATTTTTAATATGTCACAAAATAAAATTAAATGTCACATTTTAGTGTACTGTTCGTAGTGTTATGTAGCATATGAGTATAGTAAATTAACATTTCAGCGTTTTGCTACTTAATGTAAAGCTTTCATAAATTACCTTTTTTAATGTATCTAGTAATTCTAATCAAAATCCAATGATTTTAATCACTGCCAACGTACCGGCTCAATTAGAGCCGAATGGTTTAGTACGTGGCGATGGTAAGAGGCCCGATGGATTAACTCTTATTCCCTGGAAGAATGGGAG
>MOOZ01000058.1:797159-814232 GCA_002930495.1 Cecropterus lyciades | reverse complement strand
TATTAATAGTATTTCTTTTATTTTATTACTAAGAATTTATGTGCATTTGTTTTAATTTTTTAATTTTGGCTGTGCGATCATCTCTAGGTATGTCAGTCAGTCACTTGTCTCATATTATAAGAGAGTATTATTTTAATTTTAGTGTTTTAAAAATAAATTAACGTAGGTAGGTGTAAAATTGAATAAATTTTGAATTATTTCGCACTTAAATATAATTATAGCAAAAAAATCCTATTAATTAAAATAAATATAGGAAACTATGATTTTTCAACGTCACGTCTCACCTAAGGTTAGCCACAACCCGAACACAACAGCGTATAACACTGCTGTAATTAGGCAGAAATAGGTGTGGCGGTGGTGCTTCCGCAATCGAACCACAAAGAGTTCTACCACCTTCAGGTGGTAGATCTCTTTGTGGTTCTTTAGCTATTCAAAGGTAAGTTACCAAACGATGAAAAAATATTTAATTTAAATGTTTCATTATAGTTAACTAGATCACAGGAGTGTCGCATTCTATAAAAGGTCATTACGGTTAAATTTCAGTAATGTTGTACTTTGCCATTTGTATAATTTTATTACCTCGTTCTTGCCGCGTATGCGTGAATAAGAATAAAAAAACAAGAATATCTTTGGATTTCTTGTAATGATCGCTAAAGACACAATCTAGTTACGAATACAAATAAATATAAGAGTAGGTAAGCTTCTTGCAGTGCAAGTGACATGTGCAGGTATGGGTAGTGCAGTGATAGCTGAACGATTGAAACTCGGCCATTCAATCGAGGGTTCGAGGTTCGAATCCCACGCACCACTAATTTGTCTAAAATTATGTGCGTATTATAAGTTAATTATCACTGCTTTACGGTGAAGGAAACATAGTGAGAAAACCTACACACCTGAGAGTTCTTTAAAAAGTTCTCAAAGGTGTATGAAGTCTACCAATTCGCACTTAACCAGCGCGGTAGACTATGGCCTGAAGCTCTCTCAATTTGAGAGAAGACCCGTGCAGTGGGAAAATAGGTTGACGGTAAGGGTAATTTTATTCCTATGTATGTATATACATTTTTTGGCACGCTCTGAGGCTCTACAGCCCATAGGGTTTGGATTTTAACATATGAATTGCCATTATATTCGTCACAATTAATAGAGTGACACAGGCCATATAATTTTATAAATTTTAAATAATATGTCATGTCTACAAAAAGAGAAAAAATAGGGGGAGGCGAAGTTTTTTTTTGTATTTTAACATTATCGATACGAAATGAAAGCTAGTGAATAGACCACTAAAATAATAATACATAGTATATAGAATAATCTACACATTGTAATCTACAGATTCTCATGTCAGTTATTTAACGCAAACTCCTAAATTCATTAAATTAAATAAATCGTTCTAAAACTTAAGAAATACAATTACTTAAGAAAACTAGAACTTAAGAAACAATTACTTAACTTACAAAAAAGGAAAAAAACAAGTATTAAATATAAAATAAACATCAAAATGGCTGTAAGTATTGTACCAGATTATTTATACTCCGAAACCAATTTATTTACTTTTATTCAAAAAATTAAAAAAAAAAATAACACGCCTTTAAGTTTGATAAAAAAAATGTTAAAAATCTTACACATACCCATTAAACGTTAAACTTCCGATACTGCGGAACCCTAAAAAGTAATATCAGTAGCTTTTACTGGAAGTAGTCTAATGACTGCAAATGTCTAGAATTTGCCGCGTGATTACCTTAAACACGGAGCTATACGATTCCATTAAAATGCCCTTAGTTAGATTTTCACCGCGAAACACGTAACATTAGAAGAGAATTTTTCAATCTCAGGAACAAAATGACGGAATTAATTAAAATTGATTCACCTGAAAATATGTTTAAATCTTTTAACGAGACTTTTCCTTACTGTGCGTTCGCTTTAGCATTAGGCCAGCTGTACCCAAACCGATATAACTATCGCACCAAATACATTATATTCGGAATCGTTAATGTCATCAACTCTCTCGTCTTATTCTGGTTCGCGATGTACCTATACAAGTGTGTAACCACTGTTGATTTGTATAACCTCTCGCGAAACATCACGATTGGCGTCCTAGCGTGCTTTTTCTTCTTTAAGTGGTTTTATGTTGTTTGTAGCAAGACCGATAAATTTGCTGACCTCCTACAAAACATAACGAACGACTTGTTAAAAGGTAACGATATGGACGAAGACTACAAGGAAATATATAAACACTATATAGAATTGGGTAAGATGGGACAAAGATGCTGGATCGTCATACCAATCCTATTAAGTTCTCAGTTTCCAATTTACGCCGGCGGGCGGACGATATATGAGTGTCTCAAGAGCGATGATGGAAAAAGATACATGATCCACGAGATGGAATTAAAGTTTATAGAAGACAAACAGTACGACACGCCGTATTTCGAGTGTATGTTCGCTTACAATTTGTTTCAATGTGTTTGCCTGTCTTTAAATTTTGCTGGATTCGATGGATCATTTTGTATCGCAACAACACACATGCGGTTGAAACTAAAGCTAGTGACGCATAAAGTTTACCGAGCATTCAAGGACGCACAGAACAGATTTGAACTGGAATGTAAAGTAAAAGATGCAATCAAAGACCACCAATTAGCGCTGCAATTTTACAATGATCTACAAGAAGTATACGGAGGATGGCTATTTGCAGTATTTCTGCTGAGTTCTCTTTTGATCTCCATGAACGTGTACCAAATTTATTTGAGTGACACGATTGATCCGAAGTACACGATATTCGCAATCAGCGGTGTTATCCACATGTTTACACCGTGTTATTTTGCCAGCAATTTGGTTAAGGTAACGTAATAATAATTATAGCGGAATAGAAACTAATAATTAAAAACAACGCCTCCACATACATAACGTTGTGAAATAATAGTGAATTAATTGAATAACAAAGTATGCTTATGAACGATGATTTACACTGAAACGTAAAAATCCGAATAATTTACATTTAAACTATGTCCTGCTATTAGAAGTTAATAGTTAAAATTTCAGCTAGTGGGTTTACACTTACTTTCACTATGATTGACTTCACCTAGATTTGCGTAGTTAGGGGATGTGCCTACCTCATGAGTTTTATACATTACAGTTGAAATCTATTGGCAATTATTTAGACAATTCATACCAGATCATTTGGCGTTGCTAGCTTATGCTCAGTGTTGAACACTGCAATGTTTTAATTTGGAAAATATGGCAAGGGTATATATAAGGGTAATATATGTATGTGAGGGTTTCTCTTAGTACCAAAGCACCTATAAGTAATATCATACAAAAATGATTAACACCCTTAATTTTTCTAACAATTTATAGAAACATTTCATTCTATTGCAGAACATCGAAGTGTGAGTGGAAAGATTGTAATATATTTGATGCTATATCTTCATATCAAAGCACCTGTGATTTATACCATGCAAAAATGTGTCTTTGATTTTTTAAATAATTTATAGACATTTCAGTCGCATATTGCAGAAAATCGAACATTAATGTCAAAAAAAAAATGTTTTTTTTTTAATAAATACATAGAAATAATTTCAGTCGAGTGAAGAAATGAGCGAAGATATCTACAATGTACCTTGGGAAGACTGGGCGGACCCTGTGGTCACCAGGCTGCTCATCTACATGATGGCGAAGTCGCAACAATGCCTGCAGCTCACCGGCCAAGGAATGGTGTACTTTAACATGCAACTCTTCATTTCCGTTCTTCAAACTTCTTATTCGTTCTTCGCTTTGATTTGTAGCTAATTTTAAAACTCTAAAGTCAAAATTTGAGGGTTCTGGGGCTTTTGTTTCACGTGAGCATTTGCATCTAATTTTAACGTTGTCAAATGAAAATTAAAGATTCTTAGTATAAGTTTTGTTTTACATATATTGATAGCATTTAATTTCTTTCCTACTGAAAATGAAAAATTATAATTAATTTAAATTAATTATCCTGCAATAATAACTCGTGTGGGTGTAAAATACATACACAAAACTAACACATTTGACGACCTGCGTGGCGGAGCGGTAACCATACCGGTCTGACACGCAGTAGGTCCCGGGTTCGATCCCCGGCCAGACACCGAGTCACCGAGACCAGTCACCTGAATTTTAACCTAAATCAACCAGTTTAGGTTTCTATTCTGGTTCTGGGTGTTTGTGTATTCGTCTTTGTGTGTCCATGGCACCCACGACACAGGACAAAATCCTACTGTGGGGCTGTGAGTGTAGAAAGCGTTTATGTTTATAAGCACACGAACCTAGAAACCCGGATATTAAACCCGGTACTCTCTGTGGTAACTCTATCACGCGAAATAGTGAAAATAAACGTCTATAATAAAAATAAATTTTGAAAGTAATTTTGTAATTTTCAAATTATATTTCAGTAGATATATTTTAATTTTGAGTATCGTAATACGTTATACGATACTCAAAATTAAAATTTATCTACCTAGCTATCTACCGGAATAAAAACAAAGTGCCGTGCCAAATAAGGACTCGGTTTTACTTAGCATGGCATGGCAATACGATAGCAAAGAATTGTATATAATACATATTCTATATATTGTATATGTTTACTGTGGATATACCATTTTTAATGTGAAGCAGTTCTAAGTTTTGATAGAAAGATGTCACTGTAATATGTGGAGCTTATCTTAGTCCAGGAGTCGGGAAAAGCAACGCAGTGCGATTAATTTTAGATGGAAAGCTTATCCTATATGAAGTTGTTTGCAGATGTCAATGGGCGGCACCTACTTATCATCAGGACTGCATGGTCATTTATAACTACAATCTTATAAGAATTCGGATAAAAAACGGTTTAGAATCAGATATCTCCATCATAATAAATGAACAAGTGAACTTAAGATGAGTACCAACGTGTCATTGTATTGTTACTTGCGCTGTGAACACAAATATGAGCTCGTTACCGCAAACAGTTCACGACCTACAAGAAGCTAGGCAAAAACATTTTGACTCACAGCTACTGATTGTGAATGTTCGCTCATCGTTATATTACATTGATAACTTAATTATACTGTAAAATTAATGTACAATGCTTTGTGTTTGAAATATTTAGGGACCGGAGTATAAAAATACATAAAATACATAAAGTTTATGAAAATAAGCCACAACGATGCTGAATAACATCTCACTTTCCGTTTACCAAGCGAAGCGTTGGATTTAGCGACGGGCAAGTTATTTTATAATAATAGGTTATAAATTGTAACAGTCTTTAATTTGAGCTGAGCTCACGCAGAAGAAAAGGCGTGCATGTAAAATATTTAAAATACTCTAGATGTGGTATTTCACATAATTTCTTTGAATTTTATCTTTTTTTAACTTTTTCTTAACTTTGTTACTTGACATTGTAGTGGACATGGTGTATCATAGCAAAAATTTCAAGTATATCTATTATGTTTCAAGAGATAGAGCTCTGTGACAGATGGATAACGGACACCTTAGTAATATACGAAACTATAAAAACTCTCAATCTAAATTCCCTTTTCACTTTTCGCACAATCTCAAAAGCTAATAGCTCTTTAGAAGGTGGTAGAACTCGTTGTGGTTCGACTCCGAAAGCACCACCGCCACACCTATTTCTGCCTAATAACAGCAGTGTAGCGCTGCTGTGTTCTGGTCTNNNNGTAGTAAGGGAGACATACTTTTCCGAGGCATTCCATCTCAGTCCTCAGGGGTGGCAACGCGTCTGTGGCTAACCTTAGGTGAGACTCTGATCTTATCTAGGGTTGATTATAGATGTCCATGGGCTGCAGGAGCCACTTACCATCAGGTGGGCTGCATGCTCGTTTGCTACTTCCATACTATAAAAAAGAAAAAAAAATAGCTCATAGAGTCATATGGAATTACAAAGCCATATGTATTCAAGTTTAAAATATATTTCTACGCTTTAACGCTGTTTTAAAAGTATCATTAATCATGCAGTATGTCAAGCCACAATTAGTTATTAATATTATGAATTATTTAAAAATATATATGTCATTTAATTAAACTCTTTACTCACGGGCCTTTCCTTTGTTCACACGAGTTTCTCAAAGTCCTTTTATCGAGGTCACCAAATAAATTATAGTCAATTTGCCGCTAATTGATTAATAATTGATCCATGTGGCATGTGGCGTTGTTAAATGGCTCTATAACTAATGTTGAACATATAACAGCACTATATCTGAGCTCCACATAGTGTATCACACATTCGATAATGATTACTGTCAGTTAAAACATAAATGAACAGACCAGCAACAGTTTGTTCTACTAACTGCTAAATCAATCTTATTTACTCAGTACCTTGATGACAGGTACATTAGGTATCGACTGTAATTTATGTACATATGTATGTACAAGTACATAACGTGGTTACTTTTTATTTCTGTTATATATAAGTAACAAAGGAGCCATGGACATATGTAATCGACCGCAGATAAGATTATAGTTTTACTTGAAGTTGTCCACAGATGCGTTGCCACCCCTGAGGACTAAGTTGGAATGCCTCAGATAAACCTTTGCCATAAACGGTTACTATTAGACAAAAATAAGTGTGACGGCAGTGCCGCCGAAGTCGTACTACAAAAATTTCTACCACCGTTAAACCTTTTTATGCAAATACACCAGAAGGAAGGAAGTGCTTTTCGAACGTATCTATATATTTATACATGTATATACAATTCCTTGGTCATGTAAACTTAAAAAAAAAACGCTTTCTACACTCAAAGCACCACACTAGGATTTTCTCCTGTGTCGTGGGTGCCATGGACACACAAAGACGAATACACAAACACCCAGATATCTAAACATCCATCATTCAGATTTCT
Source organism: Cecropterus lyciades (assembly GCA_002930495.1). Classification (NCBI taxonomy): domain Eukaryota; kingdom Metazoa; phylum Arthropoda; class Insecta; order Lepidoptera; family Hesperiidae; genus Cecropterus; species Cecropterus lyciades. Next base: position 807,384 of record MOOZ01000058.1, on the reverse strand, counting down.
GTCTGGCCGGGGATCGAATCCGGAACCCACTGCGTGTCAGATCGGTAGGACGACCGCTCCACCACGTGATCGTCGACTGATAGACTTGGTCAAAGAAGCACCAAAGAATTGACAGTTTTTTGACATGTAACGTTTGGTGGCACGACTGGATATCATGTACAGTATATGCAGTTACAAAAATTGAAAATAGCGTCTTTAATTTTTAGATGTCCTATTTTCCGCGCCTTATTTCGACCTTATTTCATAGTCATGACTCATATTTTTGAAAATTTGTAATTTTTATTTATTTCAGCGTTAGTTATGATTTTAAACAAAAGGTGCTCACCGACACACGAAAACCACAGGATTAAAGATTTGTTCCTGGCAATCACCGTATGAAAGCGTACAATAGAGTTGTTTATTGTGATACAATTTTTGTTCGACCTTCAACAACAGGAAACTTCTCGCGGGGTTTTTCACACCCTTTCGAGTAAAAGTCTCAAATATAAAATAAATATTTGTAAATTACCTGCTCGTTAAGTTGATTTTTTCAAATCAAGGGATTTTTTTAATCACAGCTTGGGGTTTTAATAGTAGATCCCCAAGCTTTGATTGAAAAAATATCTTTTAAATAGAATACTTATTAATAAATGTTTGTTTGTAAAGAAAAACAAAGTTAAATAAAAGTCGTATTAACTCACAATAAATCATTACTAGTCGTATCGAAAGCGGCGCGTCTAATACCGTTATTTACTATTTTAATTAAGCAGACTCCATCGATCTTTACTTACTTCCACTATTATAACATAGTTTTTATATTCTTCCTTTGAAGTGTGCGTTATCATAGAAATATTTATCGTAAATTAATTTAAAAAATATTCGAGTACTTTAGGGTTAAAAAATATAAAATTTAACAGTATGTATTTTTTAATTGTAATTTAACAGTATTAAAAAATATTTTTGTATGTTACAATTCATTTTTTTTTGTTTTGTATATAAGAAATAATTATTAATAAAATTATTTGCGAAAGTAAAATACAATTCAATGAAAAAAAAATATACCAAGTTAATAAAATATTTTAATTTAAATGGTTAATATTAATTCATAGTCATTTTCGGACCATTGTTATCTCCATAAGCTACTAATTTCACGGGCGAAAAAATTCGCATCATAGATCAAGTGTCAGAAGCGTTCAACAATCGGATGAACATTGTGAATCCGTTAAAAAAAGTTAACAAAAAGTTGTAAATTATTTGTGAGTTCTGGCGCAACGAGCAGCTGACGAGTGACGTAATAATCGGAGCAAAACGGTACAGGCCGTAGACTCGAGCATGATAGCTATCGCGCTCCGACGATAGCAAAAGTGTCTGTCGACCCTGGCGTGCCCCGCTCCCCGCCACCAGTTGGGGGGGCTGCCACTTCCAGCTCCCTTCACCTTCGCGCGAGCGCTGCCACCGCGCAACCAATGACCGCCCGCCCCGAGCCGGCGAAAGGTTTTATATACAAGTGGAATTCGCACTGCCAAATTGCTATAAGTCAAAATATAGGGTAGTCGGGCGGTTTACTCGTTGGTCGCGCACTCGCCTGCCGTGCATCGGATACGATTTATTTTAGTGGGTGCGTTCACGCGTGTCTACACGCGAACTCGGTTAAAGGCGTCCCGTTAACACGTGTCAATGAGCAAATGCGCGGTACTATAGTGCCTTTGTAGTATATTCGACATTACGGCAGAGACTTTGTGTGACAAGATGGGGTGCAGTGCCAGATACTGTTTTCTGATAATCTCCTTGTGCCTAGTGACTGAACATGCGTTTGGTGTGAGAGTGATGCCAAAGAGGAAAAAAGGTAATTTTTTATTATTTAAAGTTAAACGAATAAGTAAAAGGATTAGTTCGTTCGCAGATTTAAGTACTCCGGCCATCGGATTATATCGTATTAACTTCAGCAACAAACGCAAGGTCGTTTGAGGAAAACTGCATTTTTCTTCATAATTGAGGAAACGACAACATTAAAAAATATTAATAGCAACATTGTTAACTCGTAAAGTATTTATTTTCAAACTGTCAGAGGTTTAAAAGCTTATAGATATAGTGAACTCACGCACTAATGACATATAATTTTCTCGATCGTTAGGCTTGAAGCCAATACCTGTCAAGTATTGACTTAAGCGACATTTAATACGAAAATAGCATTAGATTTATTTGTCGACATCGATACTGAAATTAATATCGGTCTCAAACATGCGTACCGCGCGAGTTCGAAGCTGGCTAATGTGGTCACTGTTTTGCAAACATTAATCTAACGTTGTATGAATCTACTGTACTGCAATCTGGGACAAAAAATTCTTGTAATTTATATATTTTACAAACTTATGTCTAAAAAAATATTTACCAATAGTCGATAAGATGTTTCAAAACATCTTCGTAAGCTATGTAGAATTAAAGAGAAGAAATAGTTGGCTCCACTTATTACTTTTATTAATATATATTTTTATGTTACCGAGACAATGCATTATCGAAGATAATAATCAAACACCCAGTGCAGTAGTCTGTTCATTTGCGGTCGAACTATTTTTTCTCTGAAGTTTGACCTCGAATGCAATCTGATAGTATCACAATAATTGAATTATAAATTTATTCCGAACTAAAAACTCTATTAAAAATACAATCACTAATTTATAATGAAATGGAAACGTGTGATTTGAAAATGTAGGTTATTTTTTTTTTGTTAAATAAAATATAATTGTTGATGATAAATATTATTTATTATCGCATTATTTTGTTATCATTAAAATAAATTAATAACAATAAAACTGTCCAACTGTAACAAATAAATTAAGATTTTCACCGTTACACAATATAATTATAATATTATAAATACCAATAATTACGTCACATATATACGCAAATATTTTCATTTCGTGAAAAAAAACCATAAATGAGGTCAAATTTCATATTAAAACTAGCTGACCCGGCAAACGTTGCGAAAATGCGAAATCAAATGACTAAAACGGCTATAAAAAAATAGGGCTCGGTGATATAAGGGTAGAAATTTAGGGTTGTATGTATTTTAATGCCACATTACAGAAAAATAAAAACAAAAAAAAATGTTCAAAAATTTTAAAAAAATGTTAAAGGTAATTGTTTACCCTTATCACTTAGGGGTACGAAAAATAGATAGTAGCCGATTCTCAGACCTACTGAATATGCATATAAAATTTAATAAAAATCGGTAAAGCCGTTTCGAAGGAATAAGGCAACTAACATTGTGACACGAGAATTTTATATATAAGATGTAACATAGTAGTAAGTTTATAATGCAATTTATCATTGTATATTATAAAACCTTTTTATCACACCGCATGATAAATTATGTTAACGTTCTAGGGCAGATCATACATTGCCTCCAACCGTTACAATGAATTCTGAGAGAGTATTTCACCTACTTAACTTGGTTTAACTCTTCATTTTTTCACATGTAACCGTTATATAACAGTTAGGTGTCGTCCCTAACAGTTATTTGGTTAAAAATATAATCTGGTAAGCCCATTATTAAACGCCCCTGAAACATCTATTTAATAATTACATTAACGCAATAATAACTAAACGAATTGCATTCGAAGTAATATCGAAAAAAAAAATAAGTAGTTCAATACAATTTTGGATTGCATTGCGATCATTGCATTGTTTTTATTTCATTCCATAAACTTTTTATTATTGTAGTAACATTTCATATCTAAATATGGCATCTTTTATAACTTGAAAGAATTTTGCTAATCCGTCATTAACACAGAACGTTTCGAGAGTGAACATGATAGTTATTCCGCTACGTCGAAAAAACTTAAATTATGTACTCGAAGCATATCCGAGCAACCATTAACATACTGTGTATTAGCCTAGTCGAAAAGCCGGCGAAAAACAAATCGCATACCTTAACTGCCTTCGTCTAACACCATTTAGACGTAAAAAGCGTCGATGAATGCTAGTTTTTGCCGCTTCCGATCAAATTTCCTTTGGACTCCGCTGCGTATATAGGTATAGTATGTAATGGCGTCCGGGCAGCACCAATCAATTACTCAGTCTTTTACGACTTAAAAGAAACATTGAATGATCAGCGAGAGTCCAACCGGTCTACTTCACGAGTTTCTATCACGTTTTCCAAATAATTACGTAGCTTGAATGCATCTTCGTATCGTAAAAACTCGTTAATCCGCTTCAAATACAAATCCTCGCCGACATGACGTTTCCTGCAGTAATGAAAGCTTGGAGTGATCGAACGTTTTTTCATTTGAACGTAGGCTCAAAGTAACGATGTATGCCAGTATTACTAGTTAGAACTCGAATGTCTTAGGAGCGTATTAGATGGTCCAAGCTCACCCCCGGCTGTAATGAAAGGCTATTGTTCATAGTGGAGCATAAAGCTGCATCCAAAATCTTCAATTCAATTCTTTCCTTTGTTTTCTAACAAATCGAAGTAGAATTACTTTCAGTTTCAATAATACCCTAGATGACCCTTAGTCCTTCTTGTAGGTAACAAATCTCTAAGGTTACTAAAACTCCCATAACTTCAATATAATTTTTTTATATGTATTACAAAAATGAATCCGATAAAAGGCAACTCTTTAGATTAATCACAAAGCCACAAACATAACATTGAGCACGTACATTTTCGGACGTATGATCTGACTCACACAAAACCTGTCCACTTAAAACCGTTAATTATGTTTAAATTAATAAAAAGACTAGGAGCAATGAACTTGCGATTCGTATAATGAATATTCAATTTGTGATTTTTTATTCATCTTTATTTTAAATTTATATTTCCTGAATTTTGTTTCGTTCATGTTATCTGCAGTGATTTTAATGGTTTTTATTATGTAAATGATAAATTAATCCATTCATCGACCTTTATATCTTAGTATTTGCTAGACATCGAACTCTTCTAAAATAGAGAGTTTATCGTAGTTGATACGCATGGCTGTGTATTGGTGACACCGAAAGACGAATAACTGCACAAAGAGAGGAATTGCTGCCCATCTCAATCTAATACTCTACAACTTGCAAATTTACGAAACAAAGTCGTGATGGTCTTCGAAATCACTATCATATCCAAATTACTAAAATATAGAAACAATAACCTTACTAATATTGTAAATTCAAGAGTTTGTAAGTATGTACGTGTTTGTTACTTTTTTACGCGAAAACTATTTGGCTGTTTGTTACACTGATAGTTTATAACATTTATTAACACATAGGATACTCATTACCGTCGTGAACGTGATCGCAGTGAGCATAGCCGTGGCAATAAGCTCTAAATAGGTTACTTCTCAATAAATAGGTTCTAAAATCACCTTCTCAGTTAGCCAAAAAACAAAAAAAACTGCCTAATTATTCAAACTCATAAGTTTTCTAATTTGTCGCCCAGATAATAAAGCGGTACCTTTGACGCAAGCCAGTTGACATATGTACTTAAGTCAACATTAATCTCAAAACACGCAATATATTTAAAAAGGCATCGTATTTCGTGACTGATATACGTTTTGCGATGATTATCAGAAGAGGGAAAGTGTCGCTAAGACTGTGATCAGAGAAATCGAAATTACTTAACGGAACTACCTGAGAAGACAGCTTTATTAAATCACGGAACAACACGACAAACGCAATAAAGATTAGAGAATTATTTCTGCCTCTAACAGTGTTATGCGCTGTTGTGTTGCGATCTGAATATAGAAGAAGTGATATAGGGGTCATACTTATGCGAGATGTCCAAGGGCGGCAGTGGCCAATTACCAACAGGTGGACTGAATGTTCATTTGCTACTTCCGTATTATAAAATAAGACAGTTGTCATGTAAACAACTAAATAACTGATTTATAAAGACTAAATGGAACGCTAAATAGAGTTTCGTAAGGTAAAAAGGGTTTTTGCGACGGAATGCCTTTAAACTCAGAATTCAATTTATAACCCTTACATTGGATTCTGTACACTTGTTCTATTTCTTTAATGACAACTAAGTTATCTTAGTGACTGTTTCTATAATAGAATCATTCCAATAAAACGTTTATCGATACTATGGAACCCATTTGTGTGTGGTCTAATACACTCTTGTCCGATTTAGATTCAAGAATCATTTGGTCGTTTATACTGTTGTGTGGATGGCTTATAAATAAATAATGCATCCAACGTTAAATTGAACCGGCAACTTCCGCTGTGACTCGCATTAGAATAAAACTCTCTAATACGATGGTATATACAATAAACAGTATCTCACGTGATTTTATCACATGATTCTATTTTCTATATTAAAATATATTAAATGTGGATATAAATAGAATTAGTATAAACTTTGCTAACATTATAGCTGCGTAAGTTAATAAGGATTTTAATGTTTGTTACTCTTTCATGCTAAAACTACTGGTCAAATTACGCTGAAATATGTCTAACAGATAGTTTGTGAGAATGTTTAGATTAACAAATGGGATACACATTACCCGTAGTAAACGTGACCGAAGCAAGCGGAGCCACTACAATAATACATACATACAGTAATACAGTTTATTTCTAAAATTACCAGCAGCCGCAAATTTTCCAGCCACCAGCGTTGACTGGTAGAGAATGCACTCAAATAAATAAAAATAATGTAGTAAGACATAATTCATTAATTTTAATGCCGATAATCCACTAGGGAAAAGTGTTGTATCATATGACATGTTTTTTTTAATATTACTAATTTCTTATTAATTTATTAAGCGTTGTATGAAGCCTCTTAGTTCTGAAAATTTAGATATATACTAGCGTTTTATAACAGGTCTACAACTGAGGTAGTTTTTTGTAAGAATATACCTAAATTCAGATTCTGACAACAAATTATATATGATATGTTAGTTTTCGATACTATCCAACAAAGCTTAGATAAATGAAATTTACAATATGAAGTTTTTCATATATGTAAATACCATTTAGTAGTTAATAAAATGACAAATAGTTTAAACATGATATAGCGGCTGTATCATTTTCATGTTATCGTCATTGCGTACTTGATGTCACACGCTCTGTTAAACAGCCAATGTTTCCTATTAGCAACTAGTATGCTATCATTCTGTCGAGGGTAAAAAATAGCCATATTTTTAAATACCAATGTAACTGTGGTGATAATACAGCGTATTTGTGCTAAAACCGTACATCCAGAATATTACAACACGTCCTCAATAACTTTATCTTTATTGATATGTGAGAGAAAGTACACATATCCATATCCTACATAAAATCTTTTATTTCCTTAATCAGTAGATGTTGTTAAACTATTTTTAGACCCGTGCCTGAGAATGTTAGAAGAGTTTACGCCAGAGCCCACTGCGCTGGCAAAATAAGAATGGATAGATTTACACACTTTTCAGAATAGTTTATATAAAACTCTGACGATCGGCGTGGTGGAGCAGTCACCATACCGGTCTGACACGCAGTGGGTTCCGGGTTCGATCCCCGGCCAGACAGAGATCTGAATGATGAGTTTAGATTTCTGTTCTGGGTCTGGGNAGGAGAAAATCCAACTGTGGGGCTATGTGTATAGAAAGCGTTTATGTTTATAGAACTATGCTAATACGTTTATAACTCCGAATAAACAGACGTGCCAGGGATTGGAACCGCATACCTCCCGAGATTTAAGCTAAGCTATCTGCCAAGCTTGCCTGCCATTACCGTTATTATTTATATTATTAAGAATGCTCAACAAAACTGTACACTCTAAATATAGAAAAGCTCACTGAATCATTTTTAACCCGACTTTATCAGAAGTAAGGTAATGTTTTTCGAGTATACGTAAATTCCTTTCGTCCGCTTTAATGCCCACGACTTCACGAATTTTAACTTTTTGTGAGGTGTCGCTAGATCGCTCTCAATGCCATAAACATACCTAAACTATATATTACAAGAACATAACTTTTTAAATAATTTATTTATAAACACATTAATTCAATAAAACACACATTGGAATGTAACTGCAGCTTTATTTACATAATTATTTGTAATTAGCTTGTTGCTAGACATTATTGATTATAGAAGCTCTTACCCACAGATATAATTAAGTTTACTCGTTACGTCGTGGTTGGGAAACATTGAAAGTGGTCGTTATATTTTGTCATCAACCTCACTTCTATCTATACAGTTTCTTATATGTGTTTCTTATAGTCATTACTGGTATTCTAATAAAACAGATTCACGATGTATGGTAGCGCAATAAATGTTTGCTTGACAACAATGTATGATTTAAACTTGTCCTGACTGATTTATCATCACCGATCCTAAAGTACTGAACTTAGATATATGTTAGTTAAGTGGGATCATTTTATGACCTTAGCACCCATTAAGGAAGGATTTTGAATAATTCACCCCTAAGGGGTTGAATAATGATTGAATGTTTTTTTTTTCTTTTGAGTATTGAGTATTTGTCTTTATACTTTTGTATTTGTATATAATGATACCTAAAATTTCCACACGTTTTCGTTGCCATTCGTCATTTAGTTGCCTAGATAATTGCATAACTTAGCATTTGTAATAAATATATTAAGATAAGAGTAACAGGTACAAGTACATTTAGATAAACATTAATTGTACAAAAAGTAATATAATTAGTTTTTAATATTAAATTAAAATTAATTTTATGAGTCTGTGAAACACAAATTTCAGTTTAGTTTTTAAAAACTCCTTAGGGTTTATATATTTATATTTCTTTTTTGCTCGTGTATACGCGAAAGCATACTCTTCTTTAGAAAGGATTTTTTGATATTCCACCTCTTAGGGGGCTTAATGTTTGTATTACTTTTGCGTCTACGAAATCACGGGCAACAGTTATTTATGGTAAAACTGATCGCTCGGATTTCACTTTCATCGGAACAATATAACTATTCTAATCACATATATCGACGTCTCCGCTCTTTTACCAAAATCTAAGAGATAAGCTTTCTAAGTGTGCGTGAGAGGCATAATAGAAAACTTATTTTTTTATTTGGTAAAGGTCGTTTCTGCGTGATCCGTTTAACTACATTTGAATCGGAAAGGTACTTAATTTTAATTGTATGCGTTTAGCCGCGATGTAGGCTACTTTCGGTGGTAACGCGATACATATAAAATACGCGTTACTTTCATTATTTTCCCTTTAACTTACAAGTACTACGATAGTGTACCCTAATTCTTTTAGGGTTTAATTGTTTTTAGAATTTTCCCCTAAAAGGTCCATTTATGTTTTTTTTTGTACTAGCTTCATAAAATTGACATAATATGTTTAGTATTTAAAGTACTTACAAAACTAAATAAGTTATCCCACATAATAGTTAATCGAGCACTGATCTGGATACGATGCACAACACTCCTATAATGGACCTATGGTATAAATATTGAATTATATTTTATCCTGATTTAAAACAAATATGAACACTATTAGAAAATATAAGCACTGACTTAAAACACGATATAAGTGATTAAATTATCATCATACAATTTAACAAAACCTTAATATCGTGTAGTTTTCCTAAACAAGGACTCATGTTTTAATGTAAATAACTAAGTATACAAAAGCTAAACACAAATTATACTACAATTATATCTACCCATAATTAAAAAATTAAGAGTAGGTATGCCACTACATGAGAAAAAGCCTTGATATTTTGAAGTACATATTACTACTCATGCGAGAACTTTTATAACTATGTTCTAATCTATCGATGACCGTACAACATTCTAGCAACAACCGCGCCATAGTAACGAAGTCTAATCGACCTCAAACAATGCCTCTGAACTCAAAGGCAAAACGCGTAGCTAAATTATTCGGACCCCATTCAATCACAAAACTCAATCATATCTTGACGGTCGTGGCTATCAATCAAATGGTTACATGTGAGTTAACATGTTGAACGTTATCGAGATATGTGACTAGTTCACGCCTGCGGCATTGTCTGTTTATGAGAAAAAGATATACGGATTTGACACGCAGTCGGTTCAGAGTTCGATCCCTGGTCAGACAAATAGTCAGACAGTTAGATTTCTGTAGGTGTTTGTGTATGCGGCTTTGTATGTATCCATGATATTTAATCAAAGGAAAAAATCCTAGTGTGAGGCTATGAGTGTAGAAAGCGAAGCGAAGCGTGGTGTGGTAAAGGAGACATACTTTTCCAAGGCATTCCATCTTAGTCCTCAGGGGTAGCAACGCATCTGTGGCTAACCTTAGGTGAGACTTTGATCTTTCCTAGGG
>MOOZ01000058.1:774083-791836 GCA_002930495.1 Cecropterus lyciades | reverse complement strand
CAATGGACTTGTGTAATCAACCCCAGGTAAGATCAGAGTCTCAGAGTCCCTGATTCCACCTTAGCAATTCCGCCTCGGATAATTATGTCTCCCTTACCACACCCTCCAGACCAGAACACACCATAACGCTGCTATTGGGCAGAAATAAGTGTGGCGGTGGTGATCCCGGAGTCATACCATATGTAGTACTACCACAGCACTGTGCGCGCTTTATTAGTTTTGTTAGCAAATAGGAAGAACGAACGCGATTACGATTTTATATGCATTCCTGGAAATCAGGTTACTTTCATAAGCGTCGCGGTAATGCATAATGTTTTCTATTGCAATGATTACTTTCGTTTCGGTATTATCTGTTTAATCTTCAACGTTTTCATTTATGTGCGCGTTATTAAATTGAAATAAGAAAATAAAATAACACTGCTTTACTTTTACTTACTCGACTGTCCTGTATTTTTATGTATAATATGCTTTGATCAAGTGAATATGTCTCTCAGTATACTTTTTATTTGAAAAGAAATATTGTCATTTCTCTCTCTCAGCAATCTTAAGTGCTGAGAGAAAGAAATGACAGTACGTCATTAAAAATTGGCCCTTGAATATACGCTATTAATCCCAGATGCTTCCCTACCTCGGAAATATCTAGAGTGATATCCTGATGAAGATGATGAAGATAGATCCTCTCTATGATAGATAGAGAGGATCTATCTTATTATAGTATAGGAGTAAATCTTCTATCGAGGTATAGAACGTTCTAACTCGTCTCGTATAAGATGATTTATAGCTGAACCTAACGATAAAGCAGACAAGTTGTCTGATGTAAGGTAGTCACTGTCATTATGAACTTTGCAACAGCAGAGGAGAGGCTGATGGAAGGTGTTAAGAGTACCCTTAGCACCTTCAAAACAGAACAGCAGCGCTTGAAACTGCCTAATAAAATATACCTAAATAGTGGTTCTACCCATGGATGTATAAGAGGGGGAGGGTTTGAAAATCGCGAAAAAAATAATCAAATTGGTAGACCTATATTTTTTTTAGCAAATTTTAGTCAATATAGTATGTACCCCCCGTTGGCTTAAGTTGAAAAGAACAAATCTATAGCTACTCCGTGAGTTCTACTGTATAAATCACGAAAAGTTCTACCATTTCTACACTTTACACCTAACACACATTACCCAGATTGAAAATCCCATATTATTTTAGTGTTATCTGTCACACTCAAGTATTTATACCAATTTGACCTAATAAACATACTCGTTTGCACAAACAATAACATGGAAATTACTCCCAACCCATTGTTACAGTATTTAAACAGCGACATTGTATCAACAATTATAATCAAACAAACAATTTAGATTGTTATCAATATACTGCTAACAGCGACCATGAAGGCAACAGGTTGTAGAAAAGTAATTATTATCTTTCGCAAATATTTACTGGAAACTTTGCGAGCGACAACCTATTAACAAATAAAGTAATTAATATATTATCTCAAGAAGCGATACAATAAGATTGTTGTGACAAACATCGCTCTTAGAACGAGTATATTACTTTTCCTCTAAACAAATACTGATTTACTATCTCACTCGACGATTTTCATTGTGTAATCAAGTACATAGCAAGGTATGGCCGAATATGTAATCAATGATTTTGATAAAACGTACTAAACTCGTTCTCAGGCCATATATTAAAATATGGATTTACGTTCAGGCAAAACCGTCACGAACTTTGATAGTCTAAAAACAAACATTGAAGTAAAAACCTAATAGTATGATAAGCCTAAAGGATTTATTGTTTTAGACGCCTTCCACATCAACTATTCTATAACATCAGGGATATAAGTTCTATATCAGATGACACATTACAGAATATTAACTCATACTATGCATATATACTCTGCTCTACTCTATGAAGGTGGTAGAACTCTTTGTGGTTCGACTCCGGAAGCACCAACGCCACACCTATTTCTAATAACAGCAGTGTTATGCGTTGTTGTGTTCTGGTCTGAAGGGTGTGGTAAGGGAGACATACTTTTCCGACGCATTCCATCTTAGTTCTCAGGGATAGCAACGCATCTGTGGCTAACCATGATGAGATTTGAACTTACAAATATTCATGGGCGGCAGTAGCCACTTGCAATCAAGTGGGCAATAAATATACACATATGTATATATATATGATACTACCATATACTCTATGCATACATGTATACATATATATCTATAGCCTTCTTTAGAAGTACAAAATTTTACTCACTTTATGTTAAGAGGGGAGGAGTCCGGAAGATTCTAACAGATTTAATAAGAAATAAATAAAATCAAATGTCTTATCCACGAGACATCCCCAAAGATGTGTATGTATATAAATAACTTTTATTACTGAGAAATATTAATATCCAAAATCTTTACTATTCTATTTCACAGCGGAACATTATATAACAATCTTTATTATGAATAAAATATAACCCTTTCATTTATTATAATAATTTATTATATAAACAAATGTTTATAGAAAGGCTTTAGCAACATGCTAAATAATATACTAATTAATGAAATAATTTATATTTTAATTATTTACTTACTCTAATAACTTTTACAGTCAGTTAATACTTCAAAATTAAAATACTTTATAATATTATAATAATTTAAATTACTTTGTAAAATTATATTGTAAACATAATAATGAGAACATTTTAGCAGCTTGTTAAATGTTGTGTAAAGAAGAATTTAATTTACATACAAATTATGTACATAATAATTCGTTTATTCCATATTTTATATGAGATATATTATGCTGAGAAATTTCTAATTTATAGTACTCGTATTTGACATCCATTTCATGTCTCATAAATTGGGTAACAAAATAATTACTATGTAAATATATAAAATATATATATCTTCGTATAAAATTAGTTAGTCTTCGTAAAGCTACCAAAACTTTTTAATTACTACAATTAACGTACTTACTAGTCAATTAATAGTGTGATGGTTCACTCACGTGAAAAACGTTTGAACGCGTTAAACTAATCACATCAGTGTTTGGAATTACGCGTTAGACAATTACAACATAGATGTTATATGACGTAATAGGCTAACACCACTTTCCCTGTAAGTAACGACCACAATTCACTATACTTAATGATGCAAAACAGAAATTAATGGAATTCTAATGTCTGTTCTAAGTTTAATTGTTGCACTTATTTGCTTTTGTGCAATTATGACGCCCATTGAACCGGAAATTCTAATTAGGTTATGACTTAAAAAGCATAATGTTATTTTTTGCGTCTAATTACGACATTGATTGTTATTACGCCTTAGTCAATTACAGCATAAGCGTAAAGTTGCGTAATGACCAAATACCACGCCCCGTTAATATTATGTCGCGTTTATTTAACCTAAATCATGGCCTATAAGAGTCTTATCGCCAATAGTCTTCAGATTACGCTTGATATATAATTTAATACTTTCTCTTAAGGCGTTTAAATTGTAGTTGCCATCGCCTTAACAGGCTGTTAACGCTTCACTGAATTTCTTGTTACACTTTAATTAAATATCAATTCGATATAGGATCGATCCCGGAACCATCCGGTACACTGATCATAGTGTTTACGATATCGAATTTACTCACAACGTTACTTAAAAAACAATTATGAACTTGTGATCAGTTTCACTTACGTGACAAATTTTGTACGCATCCGACTAATCACGACAGTGATTGAAATAACGCTAGTCAATTACGGCGTAAATGTTAAGTTGCATATTGGGCCAACACCACTTTCCCCGTTAGTCCAATGTCGCGTCCAACCATCGTCTTGTCGCCAAGTGTTACCTGTTTACGTACGATGTACAATTTAGAACTTTCTCTAAAGACGTTAAATTGTAACAACAGCTATCGGACGAATTTCCCCTTAACACGCCGTAAACGCTGAATTTATTGTTACTCTTTAAATAAATAATAGTATTTATAACATGATTACGAGTTACACTATCTAGACCTTAGCGCTTCAGATTTGGAAGCCTAGACTGTAATTTGTACCTGACTCCTTCTGTAATTCTAGGTTGCGGAACTTAACGCGTTCACGCTGATATTTATTTACCTTTTAAAAAAAGACCTCTGAAAATATTTTTTCTTAAAAGGTAAAATCCAGTACAAATTACATCTGCATAGTTTAACCTACGCAATAGAAATCTCTGTCCCATGGATATGTCAACACCCATATCAAAACAATACCATGCAGATTTGAAAAAAAAATACCATTGTTATTAATACCTTACTAATTTACCCGTTCCGAGTTCGATCCCCGGTCAGACAGACATCTGAATGATTAGTTTAGATTTCTGTTCTGGGTCTGGGTGTTTGTGTATTTGTCTTTGTGTCCATAGCACACACGACACTACTGTGGGGCTATGAGTATAGAAAGTATTTATGTTTATGTTTTTTTACTAATAATAATCGAGGTAGAGCTCTCTGAAGCCTAAATTAAATACTCTACGGTATGAACAAAACGACAATAAAAGTTACAAAAGCCTTGAACTTTCTACTGTATCCACGTTTGATGTTCAAAAAAGTAAACTACGTTCAAAATGAGAATGGTCGGGAGTGTCATTTTTTACGTTCGCCTGCCAATATACTTTGGAGTTAACTCGTTCAACTCCAATAGAGAGTACCGTTTTTACTTTTTGTATTAAACTTTTATTGCTTTTAAACACGTATAACGAGAAACACGCGTTTCTCTCACTCTCCATCACAATACAATTCAATTTCAACTTTTAATTTTTATAAAAAATAACCAGTGCAACAAACGCGCGAAAAATTTAATTAAACTTCATTTCAAAAACAGAAAGTTGCGGTGTTTTTCAAATAATGTTATTAATCTAAATATTATTGTTACAGTAAACCGTTGTGGAATGTTCAAAATGCTAATTTACCTCAAACGTACTTTCGAAAAACACGGCATTAATAATACATTATTCTTCTCAATTTTTCGAGATTCATCTTGTATTCAAATAATATATTACTCAATAGCTCACAATATGACTCATTCGTGTGATTGCCAACAAATATTAAGTCACTTCCGAAAGTTAAGGTAATAAAAATGGGCACGATCACGTTTCAAAGCGGTATTTGATGACTTAGCGTTATTATTACCCAATTCTATATAAAATACACTTTTTTGTAAACAAATATAAGTTTTTTTTTATATTATGGAAGTAGCAAACGAGCATGCAGTCCACCTGATGGTAAATGGCTACTGCCGCCCATGGACACTGTAATTAACCCTAATTAAGATCAAAGTCTCACCTAAGGTTAGCCACAGATGTGTTGCTTGCTACCCCTGAGGACTAAGATGGCTCCGAAAAGTATGTCTCCCTTACCGCACCCTTCAGACCAGAACACAACAGCGCATAGCACTGCTATTATGAGGCAGAAATAGGTGGGGCGGTGGTGCTCCCGGAGTCGAACCATAAGAGTTCTACCGCCATCAATAATGGTAATAAAAAGTTAATAACTATTAAATCTATATCTACACTAATATACAAAAAAGTGATGGTGTCTGTGTGTCTGGTTGTTACTCTATCACGCAAGAACCACTGGTCCGATTTACATGAAATTTTGCATGGATGTAGCTTATTTACCTGGTTAACTTATAGACTACTTTTGATTACGATATTTTCCACTATTTAAAGATGGTGCCTATTTTACATATAAATGTCTTTTATTACTTATAATTTCAAAGGTTGTTACACAACACCAATACATTTAGATGGTTTGAACAAATTCTAAAACAAAGCGAACAGAATTGTGAAATCAAATCATTTAATACAAGCACAGTTTTACATTACTTATCGTACAATTTTTATTAATCACAGCAAATCGATTCTCTGCACCTATTCCGCCGATTGGTCATACATGTTTCCATTATAACGTAAGGCGCATCCAAATCGAGAGTATTCCGTTTAATGATTTTAGAAAGCTATGCGAAATCTTGAGTCACTCGGTTGTCGAATCGATTTGTCGAGTTGTAATCGATTTACGATAAATCAACAATTCTTTCTCTTGCAGGTACGCATCGACGCTCGACCTAGGTCAAGAGCGACGCTTGGCCGTGGCATCGAATTGGACATACCTTCTCTGCTGTCATCGAACTCGATTTTATAGTGCAATATTTACGTTACACTAGTTTTAGTTCACGCCTTTGCCTGCTTATTTCGTTTTCGTTATAAATTTTGGTTTGGGCATTAGGTAAATTCCACTTGTCTTACAAATGTACAATTTCTTAGATTAAAGTTGGCATATACGTTATATTTATTGCCAGATTACTGTTCAATCTTATTATAGCTGTGAAAGTGCAATAAACAAATAAACTAGCTTTCCTATTTATGATACTAATAATAGTTAGCATCGTTAAATAATTTATAAGGAACGTGGATACGAATTACGCAATATTTAAGAATCAAATTTAAACCATATATCGTAATTCTTATTTCTCTATTAGCAATATTTACTTATTATTGTTATTTATATTGGTCACAATTAAAATTACATACAATAGACAGACCTTTAAGCACAAACATTTGTATGCAACGAGTACATATAATTTCAACATATGATACTAATTTTCACACTAATACTCACATACGTTGTGGTAAAAGCAGAGTAGAGAGTGTTATGTGACTAAGGGTTCATATGTCAGTATAATAAAATAAACGAGTTTATGCACACGGCTTCGCCTACATACATTTGAAAACTGCTTTCAAAATTGTGGTTAAAATAAATATTGTTATTTACGATGCCCTGTCTTGCGAAAGTCCCGTAAAAATCTGTTTAGCATTTTAAACATTTTGTTGTGTGATAAATATGTTAAAATCTTCACAGTGACGATGTGAGAAAATCAGTTGTTTCCAAATGACAGACAAACAATGTTGCTGTCTGTTCTTATAGTTCAGTTTATAAACATGTCTAGGAGAACAAGCTTTCTGTTACAATATACTTAAATACATTTCCAATATGCAAAACTTTAGCCATACTCTGATTATAACTACGCTAACAGTGCCATTCGTTATAACTCATGAATAGTCAACAGAAACGGTTATGTGACATTCCAAATTATGACGATACCACTCGATGACATTTCAATATAAAAAAGGAATTAATCCGAAATACGTATATTTGACACCTATCCAGATAACTAGATACATATTATTTTCAAATAATTACATTTATTAAAAATGCGATAAAAAATAGAAAAAAAAAAACAAGAAAAAGAACAAAATACTTATTCCCATTTAATGCAACTTTTATCCAAAGCCTTTTATTAAAAATGCAACTGTAAAATTCCTGCTAATAGCATTTCCTAACATTCATTTATTCGCCATAACCCGTCACAAAGTTGCGATCTTGCGTCTATCGAAGCATAAAAGTGTATTTGGTTTCGTAACGAAATCCGCGGTGTACATAGAGGGCAATAATTCAATTCAAGAATGCAATTTGCTATTTATTGGTCGATCTAGTTTTCTACAATATCGAGCACAGCTGGCGCTCAAGCCTAATATTCCCATGGCGACTATCATGTTAGCAAACGATATTTATTGCCACAGTTCGCGAGACAGTCGCAATCGTGCTCGAATGACCGTTCGCTAAGCTTCCGCTATACAATACGCTATTAAATTTTGACAATCGTGACTGCCTGTTAATGTTCTATCTAATATGTTGATTTGTTCGCAATCCCCTTGACTTCGTTCGTTTAAGTATTTACACCGCAAAAGAATATGCAAACGTATTTTAATAATAATTGTTGGTTTTCATTCCATAAGATTGATGTAGCAAACGAACACGCATTCAACTTCATGGTAAGTGGTCACTGTATATGTAAACAACTTCAAAAAATAAGAATTCTATCTAAAGTCAATCACTGATGCGTTGCCACTCCCGAGGATCACAGAAACATTGGAGTGATATCGCATTTGAATAGTAAAATTAGGTACGCTAGTGTTTAAACTGTGTACAGTTTTAAGAATATGTATGTCTAATAATGTCATAATAATAACTAAATTAAAAAAAAAATAAACTTTTTTATTAGTTTATAAAATAAATATGAAACAATAAAAAGATACCTTAAGTTTTTATAAATCATTTTTGCAACTCACTGTTCCCTCGTGCTGAAATAAAAGTTAATAGTATTTTTCCATTCAATACTCGTATAATAATAATACTTTCCACATTAATTAATTATTATCAGGTTCCAGTTAGCTCGTAGACTTTATAGACTTGTTATTTTTTTGCATTGATTAAAAATAAAAACACATTAAGCCACTTTTATTATTTTTGGCTTCGCATTATTTTACCCGAGCAATATATAACATCCTGTATATCCATTCTACGCTAGACTATACATATAGAATATATAGAATGAAACAATATGAGTGTCATTTTAACGCATATATTTCAAATAAAATTACATAACATACCTGTTCTCTATCCAAATCTCACGTATAAGCATTTAAGAACGTGACGGCTCGCGAGAGGCTACATTATGCATTATTTAATAAAGCCATCCTACTTGGTATGGAAGATAAACCTGGTCTAAGCGCATTTCTGCAGTATGCATAGATAATGCTCGGTGCATACCAACTGCATTCCGGTATTATAATCACTTTCACTGGTCGATTCACATACAGGGTGTAAACTTTCAAACAAACGCGAAGCTTTTGAAAATCGACCGATATATACATGTTTTTTTTTTAATTTTTATTATTTTTTATTTGTTAATAAAATTTAATTCGCTGTTCATAATTGAAATTCCATCCCTACTCATTAATAACATAAATAAGTAGCACTCTTTTTGGTTTATTTTAACGCGAAGTAGCTCATTTTCTGCAACTCTACAAGGTCCAAACAATCAAACCAACTCACAGAACTCAAAAGAAAAATAAATTCAACTTACAGTTTTCAAGGAGCATTAACATAATGCCTGAGAAGCAACAACCCAATGTTTTTGATCCATTTTATTTTGATTTAAACATACCAATTCAGTAGTTTTTGTCAATACAAGAAAACCGTTTCATATTCATTCAGTTGCGAAAGTGAGTCTGAAATTCTTGCGAAAAAGCGTACAAACTCAATAGTTGCGCTACCAAATAAGTTCTTGATAATCAATTAACTCTTCCTGGTTCGTTGAACAATGCCATACAACGATATTCAAGTTACAATTTATCTTAACGCCATATTATTGAGTTCCCACGCATAAGAGAGAGCCGGTCTTCCTCTAAGCTCGCATGCCATAATGTTGCAATATTCATAAGTAATGTTACTAGTTAACTGGTAAATCAGTTTGCTAATCGGCTTTCTTGACCAGTTTTCGCATCTATGAAATGTTTTTGTCGTGTGCCTTATTAATCTTGTCTATGGTCGATATAATCTTGTCTATGGTCTTGTGTGATTTCAACCGGTCTACAGCTTGTTTAGCTTTTTTACTTAATTGATAGTTGATTTTAGTTATTAGAAACATACAGTAGCATTGTGTATATCCTTTTGCATAATTTATTGTAAAACATTACATAAACTTTATCCTACTGTTTACGTTGAATAGCAAAACATTGTAATTAAAAATGTGTTACATATAAATATATCTACCCGTCTGTTCCCTCTGGGAGAAGTTATCTCGATTACTACTTGATAACGTGAGAAGCATTTTCTAGATATTCCCTATATATAAAATGCAATTGGTCACCGCTGACCATGGACATCTGTAATCCTAATCAAGTAGGATCTTACTCTCACTTGAGGTCATCTACTTTTATAAATTAATTCAGATATCATCTATCCTACGAACCGTAACACAGCGGCACTTAAAACCACTGTTATAAGACAGCTCAGAATCGAAACAGCGATACCACCGCGTCTTACCGCGATTAAACTTCATTTAATCAAAATCAACAAGTGCACAAAAAATAAAATTAGCAAAAATCATATTCATAATATCAGTAACGGATAGTGTTTAACACAATCGGGTTTATGGGTCGTTAAATAGGTGCTATGCAGCGGATAAACTAATGGGATAAACGTTGTCGGCATTGCGTTATCTTAGTTAACAGTATAATTGCTATATAATCAATAAGTAATCAAGAAAGAAAAGTAAGAACACAGTGCAACAATCTCGGTAATGGCAATAAATCAGTAGAACAGTCCAATTTTAATCTACAGATACGGTTTATTTCCGATACTCGTATGGTTTTTAAGACATTACATCATCATCCCATTATTGTCCCGCTTGTACGGTGTCACATAATTAAAAGGGTGTAGGTGATGATATACCATGCTGGCCAAGTGTTTATTGATAGACTTATGACATGTCGAAAGGTGGTAGAACTCATTGTGATTCGACTCCGGAAGCACCACCGCCACACCTACTTCTGCCTCATAACAGCAGTGTTATGCTCTGTTGTGTTCTGGTCTGAAGGGTGTGGTAAGCGACGCATCTGTGGCTAACCTTAGGTGAGACGGTGATCTTATCAAGGGTTGATTACAGATGTCCATGGGCGGCAGTAGCCACTTACCATCAGCATGCATGATGCATGCAGCATGCTCGTTTTCTACTTCCGTACTATTAAAAAAAAATAAAAATAAAATAAAAAAATGTACAAAATAATAACGAAATGCTTTAACGACGAAGTAAAGGATCCTGAGCTAACACAGATTGGTAAAAATCGTAAAAGTTCTACAATGTAAAGAGCGTCGTGCCCATACTAATCGACAATCGACATATTCTAATCGAATGAACTTTGATCGATTTCATGGATCAATAGTAAAATCAATGTCATCAATAAATAATAGAATCGATGGCATCTATCAAAAGTAAAATATGTTCGATCGATATTTCAATGCTGACGGTCAATTGTCACCACACGAAACGATCGATGGCATCGATCAACGATAGGCTAGATCAATCGACATCGAATGTTTTTTATCATCGATCGATCGTTATTTTATCGAGTTATATCGAACAGCCAAAGCTACCACACCAATCGATCGACATCAGCAGGGAGCATCGATCAAATCGTAGATATCCAAAGTTTACCGACCCGAATATAACCCCAATACTTGCTAAAAAACGATATATCAATTCAAAGCCGGAACTCTTGATTTTGTCAATATAAGTACTGTTTATGAAATCAAATTACATTCCCAAACAAAAAACAAACCAATGTAATTAAAACAAAGTAATTAACTCGTTGTACTTGTGACTACAAGGTGTCTAAGCATACGAAAGTATATTGTGCTGTATTGATAACGTTATGATCATTAATTATGCAAACCTGTCTGATTAACAATAATGTTACATTTTTTATCGGCATTCATTATCATGTTCATTACAACATTTTTTTAAATTCAGGGTATCGAGCACTCTATTTTAATGGTAAAATTATTTTCATTCATTCATCAGCCTTTTGAAGTTGACTGCTGGACGCAGGTCTTCCTTAATAGAGGATTTTGTCAATAGTCACCGAGCCTGGCAGGCGTGTTGGTGACCGCAATGGGTGTTAATGATACACATGGAGACGCTGCTGTTCATCTCTTTTTTGCTCCTTATTTGCCTCCTACGTCTCATCCTGCCTTACGTCCTCCTCCGTCTACTAAAATAGAAGGTGCTATTCAAGAACACGCACAAAAAGAATTAAAATGCAAATAAGGTTGTAATATGTATGTTACTTTAAAATTTAAGTTGAAAGTAGTTTCCAGATATATTTACTTTAATTAGGGTTCTATTTCATAAGGCCCGACACACATAAAACCTTTGCGGAGCCGCAACGCCAAAATCGACACCTTCGCTCGTCACAACGCAGAAATTTGCGTCATGCATGGCACCGCGTATTCCGGCATCTGCTTGAAACATGACCTCGGTAGCGGCATGCTTTGTAACGCGCTGCCGCAAAACTCAATGCTGTGCCGTGTTGTGTTGCGGCATTGCGAGGCACTGTTTTAACTCATATATATGTCGGCCCTAATTTCATTTTATGCTTATACAAAACATTCTTAGTAGCGTCCAAAAATCGAGTATTATTATTTGTGAAACACGAAATCTCTTCTCTTAATTTGGATTTCAGAGATTGTTATGTATGCAGATTTTAATCCATGTTTATATTACCGGACAGATTTACCTACCAATGTTAAATCAAAAGATGATTAGCAGACCATTACTTAGCACTGAAATTACCAAAAAGATTTGTAGATAGTCATGACATTTTTAGCGGTTGCAATTATCGCGCTTAAGTTTCGTAACTCAATTAATGAACACACACCGCTATCAGAACACTTCATTAAAACTACCAGATTGTAACCGTTCATAACATTTACCAGCAATAATTATGAGGTTAATAACGATTTGCATAAAAGTATAATTAAACGTTCACGTTCTCAAGTACGGCACTTAACTTTTACTTTCGCCAAACTGGTGCAGTTGAATCGTAACGGGTTTCTCACTGGACCACCGGTGACAAGGTTGAGAAATAACTCGAAACTAGTCTTACGCACTTGTTACGATATCAACCTATGGGTTTACGAAGTCTGGAAGGGAAGGGCCTGTTCAGATGGCAAACAAAATCATGAGAACGTGAGACAGATATATGAGAAGCAGCGTGGTTAAACGTGCGTTTCTTAGCGTTTCTTAAACTATTTGTAAGTTTAATATTTTGGGGATTATAAATATTTTTTATGTCATAATGTTAAAGTAAAAAGTGACAGTTTCATTCAATTCGATTCAGGCCTTTTTAAGACTAGCCCGTACAAACAGAACGCAAGAGAATCTTCATCTCGTTTTTTCTTTTGAATATTAGATTAATGCGTTAACGATTTACTTTGAATGATTGTTAATTTAATTGATTCAGATCGTTTCAAGACAAACACCTTAAAAACAACGACACAAAAACGAAAAAAAAAATACATTACATTGTTTCATTTTGAAAATCAGATAACTGCGTACGTGGTGCTATGAAGTAAGCAGTAATTTATAATTCAAAAATTATTTTATTACAAATAACTGTTTTGAAATTCTATGCTCTACATTCGTATGTGAAGTAGTCCTTATTCGCGCTCCCAATAATACACATTTGGTCTACTTACGCAAGCACTAAGTGAGTGTTGTATGAATTTAACGTGTAAATTTACTGTACGAGTTATTAACGAAATTTCCATTTACTTTTCAATCTTGCCGTTACGCACCGTGTATGTTATGAATAATGACTAAAAAACACTAATTTATCAGAAGTCTAAACCACACAGATGTTTGTTGCGAAACAATTTGCTATCCAATTGTCGATCGACATAACTGCGGTTTTAAATTATATTTTACCGAATCCGTGCAAACGCGACAACCTTTATGATTTCCGGACAGCACCTCAATGTAGGCAAGGTTGCCCAGCGCGAATGGGCCACGGTACACGACAATGCATTCCATATTGCTTGTGAACTCTAGTATCGGCACAGAACTTTGCTAACTATGCGAGTGTGATAAGACTCATTGTACGATAAAGGCGTTTAAAAGCGGATCTAATTGATTTAGAATAACGCAGGCGTAAGAGACGGATATTGGCAACGCCCTTGCTTCAACTGCGATATAAATGTGCCTTTTTGTCATCTACGTCATCGTGAGTTTTAAGGAAATTTTGCATTGAATCCACAATATCACATAAACATCGAAACTACTCGTGAGATCTCACTGAAATTTAAAAGCGACCAAATGACAAGCAGCTTTCGAAAATAAAACGAATCAAAATCGATACATCCAATAAAAAGTTATGAGGTAACACATAAAAAAACAATCGAATTAAGAACATTTTTCTCTTTAAAGTAGGTTAAAAATCAGGTTACGTGGAAAAGCAGTTGGCGTTTCATTCAATGATTTCGTAAGCAATACAATTTATTCAAAAACGAAAGTAGATCGTAATGAACGTTTTCGAAATACAAAGAAAAGATAATAATCTTATGTTCAACACTGCTTATGTGGTTGAAACAGACGAGCTTGCAAACTTCACAAAGATTTATTCATTTGAACGAAAATTTCAAGCTACTATATTAAATGTAACATATGTAGTAACATAATATACTAAACCTTTTAATTATATTCAGTAATGTTTAGACCGTGTTGGTGGTACACTTCGCATTTTTGTTTTCATTTTTGGACACACCATGCAATGTACTTAAAATATAAAATTCTTTTTTTTTATATATATATCAAATTCATGTAACAAACGAGAATGCAGTTCATCTGATGATAAATGTTAATACTGCCCGTGGACATCTGTAAGCAACCTCATATAGAACAGGCGTTCTATCTGAAGTCGATCGCAGATGCGTTGTTACTCCCGAGGACTAAGATGGTGGCCTCATATATAAGTGAGCCGGTAACCACACTCTTCCAACGAAACGCAAGAACTGCTTCACTCTAGAAATAGGTGTGGCGTTGGTACCTCCCCGGTCATACTACACTATTTTAAGGGAACACAATAAACTCGTTCTAAGGGCACGGTTGTTCATTTCATTAAGGGCCAATGTGAGGTCATAATTAGGTACGAGTTTTATAATATTAACCTCACACTCATTAAAATACTGTAATAATACAGTCGATTGTATATTTTGTTCTTGATGTGGTATAATCAAGTTCCTGCTAGTAATTTTTACGTAATTAATCTTGAGGACAAGGATATGAGAATTAATTAGTGGTAAAGCCGATTAACGTAACAATTATTCATTATGGAAACGGAACGGTCGGAACGTGACCGCGGCCCACTGTAACGGATTTACTGGAACACATTCCAATTATTGGTATTGGAATTTTATTGCTTTCAAATTCGACATTTGTACGCCGATACGTCTTGTGGATTGACGAGGGGATTGGTTGAATGCAGCGCTGATAAATCTTTATTTCATATGATAATTTCCTCATAGTTTCCAAATATTTTGAGAGTACTGAGTCGATTCATATTTGCCTCTAAGACACTTTCTGGTATGTTACGTGTCCACGTGAATTACTTATGATTATTCGTTTAACGTACATTTATTTACGTCATTCACCATACTTATAAATTGATATTTATACCGTACTTTAGAAAATATATTTTATTTTTTATTAAAGTACATTCCAACTACTCTATTTGCAATTTCAAGAGAAATGCAACAATTGACGGGAAACACAAAGTACGTGACATAGACAAACTAGTCTTAAATAAATGGATTTAAATATTTCGATACTATTGCCGGTCCACTGAATAGCAAACGCAAACAAAAACACAATCTTGACACTGAAACTTCCGGAACTAAAATAAAATTACTGTCCGGATTTGTATTACGTAGAAGAATAAATTGCCATATCAGTTGTGTCTAACAGAACATAATATACTTAAAATTACGTTATTCTTTCATCTTCAGTGTTATTTCGCATATCATTATGCTCGTTGCTGCAATCTTGACATTAAGTAGACAGATGAATCGTAAGATCTTCAAACAGCGGGTACATTGTAAGCTCGTCATGTCAACAATGTGACAGGTTGAACTTTCTACCACGCAATGTAACAATAACCTTACATGACATCGATCTCAGAGGTTAATCCAAATATGAATATAATAACAGAAAATATACTCCGTAACACCTTGCAAATGTTTATTTAATTTTATATTTTAATCTGTGTCAATCACACCTACAAAATTTTAGTTTCTGGGGGCACAGTAGTACCCCCGCCAAGACTAGCCAAGCGAAGCGCAAGAGCTACTTGCGTACCTACCTACCTTTTCTCGAAGTGTTTCGTCGTTTTGAACCCTCATTTTCGGAATGTACCGCCGGTTTCCGATGTACCAGATAGCTAACGTCGTGGAGGTGATGCGATTATTTAGTTTCTGAAGTAAGTAACGAAACAACCAGGCCATACATTTTTACTGATATGTACAATTTGTGAAGTTAGGATCGGTAGAGTTAGGCCGTGTAGATTCAGAAGCTTGGCTCTACATGGGATCTGATATCTTTTTCACAGGGCAAACCTTATGTGGTCGTCTTTGCAACATTTTATATGAAATGTTTTTGGTGGGATTTCATTAGTAAATGGAATTAATTTGCATTTAAATTATTTTTAACTTATGAATATTTATAGACGAACATTTCTTAAGAATAATATTCTCTTGTACGAAACACAATGTTAAACTTAATAAAAAAATAATAATTACACACTCTTAAATAAATAGAAAATGTACCTGTAATTCAGTTTTAGTTAACTTAGTTGTAAGAAGAGAAATAGTAAAAACAATAAACAACCTAAATAGTAACCGCATAGAATGAACTAGTTTTTACTTTAAAGGCTTTCACTGACATTCTACCAACCGTATTATAACTTTAATTCTACATTTTTACTAATTAGATCAGACTTGTCGAACTCTTAATTGGAATTCCTTTACCGTAGCCGAGCACAATCTGGCGGACACATATAAATCCAGTCCTCGACGTGTGAGTACCACCGACATCTAGTTTGGTCGGCTAATTACCTAATTTAGAATTGAGTTCTTAAAACGTACAGTGAATGTGACGCCGGCAACATTGTATACAAGTTACTAATTAACGAAAGTAATCAGATGAAACATTTGATTTATAATCTGGTATTCTGTTCTTGGAACTACTGAGTGATTGCCATAAAAGTTCACTGACGCCTATGACTACTAAAGATCGGTATTTGACAATTACTATCTGTGGGTCAGATTTATTTATTTATTTATTTACTTTTTGAAACACCTTAAACTAAGGGTTCCAAGGGTAAACTTAATGCTTAATGATTGATTTTAGTAATGTTAATCAGTTGAAATAAATAAATAAAAGCGAATATATGTTTAATTTCATAACGTATGATAGTAAAGTGGAATATCCAGAGATGATTTTAGGAAAATTTTCTCAAAACTAGGCGACATCATTAGCCTCTTAAAGTTCTTAATCCGTTTTCGGATATACAGATATTGCATAGATTAAAAATACGCGCACAGACTATATATTTCCAAACTAGCTGAGCTCGCGGTTTCACCCGCGTTAAAAAGAAATGTCACGTGACATACATTAACATTATGCATGCAGCGGAAGCTCTCATTAGAAAAAAAAACCCGATTTTGAAACATTCTTCATTGGTGCTTCTCTCCTGCTGGTCTTAGCGTGATGATATATAGCCTATAGCCTATAGCATATAGATAAATGGGCTATCTAACACCGAAAGAATTTTTTAATCGGACCAGTAGTTCCTGAGATTAGCGCGTTCAAACAAACAAACAAACAAACTCTTCAGCGCTATAATATTAGTATAGATTTATCAATTCCAAGAACAATAGACTGACGTAGTAACAAAGAAATAAATATAACAAATAAGAATGTAGTTTTTCTGTAAATTGTTAAATAAAGTGTAAACCGGTCTGATTGTCGTGTCAGGGTTCGATTTTCTCACGCTCCAGCGCACTTTAAATATCACTGCTTAACACCCACTGTCTTGCTCCTTCCTTTGTTTGTCGATAACAATTCTGTATCTGAATATTTTGAAACTAGCTATTGACCGCGGCGCCTGTATTTTTTAAACAACAAAACTTTTACTACAAAATACGTATAATCTTTCTCATGGTACGTTATTATTGTCGTACTAGAACTGCATCTAAAGTAATAAATCAAAAGTTTTATCAAAACCCACATGCATTTCTGTTCCTAAGGACTAAGTTAGGACACATCATGTCTGATATCTGAC
>MOOZ01000058.1:717160-735329 GCA_002930495.1 Cecropterus lyciades | reverse complement strand
AAGAATGTTTCAAAATCGGTTTTTTTTTTTCTAATGAGAGCTTCCACTGCATGCACTGCGTAAACGGTTAAAGTTTCGTAAAAATTATGTATGACAGAATTGATCCCCTTTAAAAGCTCTAAATAAAAGTCAGCGACAGCATATGTCTATCTTTTCAGGTTTACCAAATTTGTTCCAAAATAATGCATTACTTGGATTGGATTACTTTGGATATAAGGGACATATTAAATGATAATAAAGTAAACTTAATTCCTGATGGAATTCTTTGCCTATCCTGGGGAGCTGGAAAGTATACACACAGGTATACATATGTACAGGTGTTAATTTTTATAATATACTAAGTTATAAATGTCATTATAAATGTACATAATAAACTACTTATATTTTTTTAACAAATACATATTACATAAAAGTGATAGAATATACTTATATGTACATTTTATATATACCGATGGAATTGCACACAACATAGATTGTCGATGCTTGAGACTAGAAAGAGAGAAATCGTCTCTGCGATTACAAAAACCACACTGCAATCGTAAAGCAAATGTCCTATTGACAACGAGAAACTGGTTTCATTCAGTGACAGGCTGTGATTATTTTCATACTTCACTTATTCAAACGAGAAATGCAGTTACAGCCAGCAAGTGGTCATTTTAATTATTTAATTATATTATTGCTTAGGATAAAATATTATCGCTTTATGCATTTCAGCATAAAAGTAAAAATTTGTTCTCAGTAAATATGTACCCTGTTTTCAATATAGCTTAAATATGACGAAAATATTGCCTATATGCCTATTGCCTATATGCCTATATGCCTATTGCCTATATGCCTATTGCCTATATGCCTATATATATTGTATGTACATATGACTGTTCTTTTAATTTCCTAAAAGTCCTATCGGTCTCATTTGTTTTCCTTTTTTTTCCTATACGTTTATACAAATATTTACGCTATTATATTCTTAATTATGAATATCTAAATATTATAATTAAATACAAGATTTTTTAATTAAAACTTCACATTCATTCATAGAATCCCAAATGATATGCAAATTGCTCCTAATAAATTCTTATAATTTGTTAAATTTGCATAGGGACATATATTAACATGTTAGCGAGAACTCCACATTCATCTTTCTCGTCGACAATCAGCCTTGTACCTAACTCTAATTGATTAGCTTGCAATTTATAACACGGTTGCTCTGATAAATTCCTAATACACCCGCCTGGAGGCAAAGGCGGTAACTGACGTATTTATGTTTCTAATGCTAGGCTTTACTATCGCTAGTGCAATAAATCACCACTTTTAATTATAAAACAACCCAGAGCTTCGACACTTGGTAGGATATGAGTTGGGACTTGATTGCAGTCAATCTGTACTTACCTCATTTTGATTACAGATAGCGAATTTAGGTCGATTTTATAATATTCAATGGTTATGCAGCAAGATTTCAATCTGCTAAACGACTGCGCTCTGGAATTTGTTCTGCTAAGAATACATAAGTATTTTAGTCTCATTCTCCTAAATATATAAGGAAAAAAAACGGCAGAATTAAATGGTCGTCGGCCATTTAGTGGGTCAAAGAGACGTGAATTCCAAATATGTCTTCTCCTTTCAAACAATTATGGCTTAAGAATGAATGTGCACTCACACTTAATAATAGAAGTAATCCAGAAAACGTGTATAATCTGTACCACACCATACACAGCCATAAAAACGATAGGCGCTGATTATTTGAATACGTTATAAAAATACGCAGAAAATCTAACGCAGATTAATTAAGCTCCATATCTTTATTTGCATTTGCTTTATACAAATCTCAAAGAAATAGTACTTAATAATATGTATCTGTCACCCCTAGACAGTGGAGACGTAAACCAATATATCTTAGGAGAAATGCCATTTACATGCAACACCAACGATATATCAAGTTAAAAGATAAGAACCCATTAACTTTTTGTTGGAGGCTCGATGTGAAGTTATTTAATGTCGGTAATTTTTCTTGCAAATCTTATGGAAAGTATATTTTTTCTATTGTTTCCGGGTATTACGTAAGCTGAAACGAATATAATATAATACGTGCTCGGATGCCAGGCTTCATGCACATTAAACTCGCGGTTTTTAGATTCTGCAACGGATCTCTTTATATTCTACGAATAGATTGTACACCTAGTTTACGGAAGATGACAGTTTAGACTTCGATTTTAAAGCCTTTTATTTAAAAAAAATCGGCAAATCCTTTCAAGACTGTCAATCCCTGTTTTGACCGACCGAAACCTTAAGGAAAGGAGTTATTATGGATAATTTAGTCTATTTTCGTTATATGAAAGTTTATTTTATTTGAAGTTTTTAAGTCTATCTAAGCCTAAAGACGTTAAAAATAATAAAAAAAAATAAAGATCTATTTCTAATAAACATACAATATTCATGATCTGGAAATTGCTAAATAACTTACAGAACTATGTTTATAAAATTTTATGAACGCTTACACTTATATATTACCCTGTATGATTAATTGCTTAAGAATTTATTAATCTTTACATATAACGTTCAGGTTCATTCGCGTGTTGAACCTTTAAGTGGCGTTGTCATCGATTAAGGCGTTAACAATATACAAGGAAGTAAAAGTTGGGTTAAATCAAGGTCAGAATCCTAAGTTAGTTGAACTATAAATAAAAAGGCAACAATGACAGCGATGCAAACATTGAGCAAGAGATCATGTTGAAAGATAATAGAATAACTCGATCGTATCAGACTGTTCAGTTAAGTGTAACGTTCGATAAAATGTAGATCGAAATCTGCTAAAAGTGTACTCAGGACCATACTAGAGCATGTTTGTATCGATGTCTCATTGCAACATTCATTGCAGCACAACTTCGCGAATCTCCATTAAACTGTGTTCTTGATTAAACTAAGACATTCGTACTAGTTCTCGTAGTTAGCAATGCATCGGTAATCGACTCAATTTCGGTTAGTATAATGAGACGTACGAGAAAATGAAAGAAAATACAGTATTTCTTATGCGACCGGCGCCCTAGACATACACGCTTCAGTATGTAAACATTCAGGCCCAGAAATAAATCTCAGAAAAAAACGTAGAAAAAAATATCAATTCACTGATTACATATTATCCAAGCCGGGGGTCGAACTCTTTACTCTCTCCGTCCTCCTCTCCACCACTCTAGAAACATTAAAACTGTCCATTCTATAAATAAAACAGGGTCATTTCATAAACGTGCACTCCATACTTCTGATTATTGATTAGATTTAGCGATTTGAATTGCGAAACATCGACGATGCCAGTACGAACTAGGGCTTACAAAGCCTAACGAGGAAGTAAAAGTCCTTTAAGGATAGAGTCCAATTTACGCGGTTACAAAACACTCGTGACAACATTGGTCACTGTTTCTGTACGAAGTATTTGCATCAATGCACCTGTTCACAGCCGTGCACTAACTTATCTAATGAACATATCGCTGGAATACATTACCAGCACCAATGACTTGTGAAATTACTCTAGCTCGGCGATTTTGTGTCACTCGTTAAGCTATTACACTTCGAGATTGTTCACAATAAAACAAAACAAATTATAGGTTCTTAAGTGCTAATTGATCCCTACAACAAACGGTCATTACTTAAATAAGTAGTTCAAAGTAATTTAGTATTATTTAATAAATTTATTATCGGGCTACAATAATTCTAAGCAAAGAGAATAGACTAAATTTTATGCTCTGATTACCGTTATTTTGTAAACCACGCTAACTGTACTGCCACATAATTACTACTGATAAGGTCGGTAAAAATGAATACGTCGACACACCTATGCCACAATGCAATACTAGTATACAGCATCGTTAAATGAACGAGGAAAATCCTCCATATATTACGCCAAAGAACTGCTACTATTATTTTTGCGGTATACCAGAAGAATGTAGGTAAAACATGTGTGATGTATGACGATTTAGTATTTCGTCTTACCAACTCAATTCTCTCGGGTATCGCATCTCCGATCTATCTCAGATAGCTCGTCTATTTGGAGTAGACTAGGTTAGTTACAAATGTCTATAGGGAGTAGTGAATTCTCAACTTAGGAAAACTATATGGTTGTTACAAAGCTATAAAATATCGTGTAAGTAACGAATTCTTTTCTGTTTTGCAGAAACCACCAACGCAGCAGATGATCAATCAACATCAGCGTCGTGGTGGCAAGCGGGAACAGCAACACCCTTCCGCGAGAGCTCCGGTAGCAGCAACGTATTTTCCTCCACCCACGGCTTAGTTCAGACTCACCCAACTGGCAACGATCCATTCGGGTCCTTCGCAGGGATTGGCAGCACTATCGGACCATCAGCAAATCCATTCGCCCAAACCAGCGGCAGCGGTCCGCTGAGTGGTAGCTTCCGAAGCAGCAATCCCCTACCACCATTGGCAAGGAACGCGAACGGTAGACCTTCGCTCAAGCACTTGGATTTTACGAGCAGTGCCACCGCTGAGCTGAGAAGAAACCCGGCGTTGTCAGCCCCTGATGAGTGCGCAAGAGCTTGCAGAGAAAATGAACCGCCCAGAATTTGTTACTATCACTTCACCCTTGAGTTCTACACGGTATTGGGAGCGTAAGTTTTTGTTTTATTTATTTATCTTTTCACAGATCCTACAACAATTACAATAAAATAGCATCAGAAGAAACCACAGACTTGAACTATAATGCTATTGATTAACTTAAGGTAAGTTAGATATAAATCGGCAATGACTGTACTTCACATTGTATGTAAATTAATAAGACACACTTAAAACTAAACATTGTTACATGATTAACTTACTTTTGTTTTAAGAAAACTTGCCATATTCTGGTTTAAGTTAAGATTCACAAACTGCATCGAAAAATGTTGCGCTCATAAAAATCCATTCACTGATATAATAATTAACAATCCAATCTGTACTGTAAGATAAAACAAGTCGATTGGTCATAAAATGTGGTTGCAGATAATCAAGAACATGTTTCAGCAAATGCAAAGTTATGAAACATTTAAAAGTAGTTATTGAATTCCTTGCGGTTAAAAAACTTATATTGAACAAAAACTGCCTGAAGCTAAAATTTAAGACGCGATTCTTATACCCGTCCACATATGTAGGTGAATTCATTATTCATGAATCATGTAACAACTTCAAAACTACAAGTATAATGATATTATCAGGTACTATTCAGTTTAATGGCAGCAACAGACATTGGTAAAAAGTTTTAACTATCTTGCCTCAAATCCCACTCAAACTCATCAAGCAAGAATTTCATACAAAATACTTATTGAGGTTAAAAATTTACTCATTCTATTTACGGCGACGTTCGACATTAAAAAAATTACTCGCCGACCGACTTTTTAACTTCGCATATTAATTTAACGGTTTGTTTCACACAGATAAGTAGCTTTTAGCACCGTTTCTATACCAAGTGATCCAAATTCCGTCGCCGCTACGTGTAATTGATAGGTGACGACAGAACTTATGCAAACTTACTTTCGTCATTTGAGTCATGCGTCCAGGGAGTTAAAGTGCTGTAATAACTGATAAGCAGATGAACATTAACATAAACTTAGCTATCATCGTCATCATCATTTCATAAACATCTTTACAGTCACGATGCTTAACACTACTCATATTAATTGTGGGTAGATTTTGCAAATGTTATAGAGAATTGTTAGATTTTGGTAAGGTAGATGTACTAATCCGAGGCGTTTCAACTTAGTCTTCAGGGGTCGCAAGGCACCTGTGTCTAACCTCAGATAAGACATGATCTTGTCTGGTATTGACTACAAATGTCCATGGACGGCAGTGGCTTGTTACACACACGACTTAAGTAGAGGCTATAACTTATACTAAACTAACATTACTTCTTTAGACCATCCTCAAGTTGTATACCAAGTAATTGCCTATTTTGTGGTTACAGCGCCTGTCAAGTATGTACACCGAATGCAACGAATGTCGTATGGTCCCACTGCCAGTGTGTCCTCGCCGACGGAGTCGAGAGAGGAATTCTTTCAGTCAACAGAATGTTGCCGGGACCCTCGATTCAAGTTTGTGAGAACGACAGAGTAGTCGTTGACGTCGAAAACCACATGGAAGGTATGGAGGTCACTATTCACTGGCACGGAATTTGGCAACGTGGATCACAGTACTACGATGGTGTGCCGTTCGTGACCCAGTGTCCTATCCAACAAGGAAATACTTTCAGGTAAGATACTTTCAACATTCACGTAAATTGACTCATAACGTCATCAGGCGTTAACTTTAACCTTTGTAACTTTTTTTCCATAGATATTTTATAAATATTTATGGACATTCACCCTATTTAATTACTCGAATTGAAATGGAGTACACCAACTACGCTATAATCGCCGTCATACTTATTTACTTTTAACATTAAGAAATATTTTGATATGATCAGATTAAGTTATGTAAATTATTTTTCTATCAACTTACTAAAGTGACTGTATGTAAAAATAAATACAACTCGATTACAACATTTTATCATAAATATATCTTAAATACCTACCTATGCTATAACTTCTTGCTTAACTATTCCAGATATCAATGGCAAGGAAACGCGGGTACTCATTTCTGGCATGCGCACACTGGTCTTCAGAAACTGGACGGTATATACGGCAGTATCGTAGTCAGGCAACCACCATCTAAGGATCCTAACAGCCACCTTTACGACTATGATCTGACGACCCACGTAATGCTTATCAGCGATTGGCTTCATGAGGACGCTGCTGAGAGATACCCTGGTCGTCTTGCTGTGAACACCGGGCAAGACCCTGAATCAGTGCTGATCAACGGAAAAGGCCAGTTCAGAGACCCGAACACTGGATTTATGACTAACACTCCTCTGGAAGTCTTCACTATCACACCTGGAAGGCGATACCGGTTCAGGATGATCAACGCATTTGCATCGGTTTGTCCAGCGCAGGTCACATTCGAAGGCCACAACCTGACTATCATTGCTACAGACGGCGAACCCGTTCAACCCGTTCAAGTTAATACTATTATCTCATTTTCAGGTAAGAAAAACCTTAAGAGTTCCAACAATTAGTCTAATGAACTAAGTGGATTACGTACTAAGTTAGGTTAGGTTACGTAGTGAACACAAAATCAAAATTGAAAAAAAAAAGGTTGTTATTCAACGACAAAATTATGATAATCATACGTAATTTGAAATAGGCCTTCGTATGTCGTAACGTTTATTCACTTAAGTGGTAATCAACTCAAGCGAAGAATTGAATAATATTGTTGCCCGTACTTCCTATTTTATAACACGACTCATTATCTATGAAACGACGTGTAAAACAGGATTTAGCATCTTCACTTCATTTTAGGCGAACGATACGACTTTGTGATCGAAGCAAATAATGTTCCGGGTGCGTACTGGATCCAAGTACGAGGTCTTGGAGAGTGCGGCATCAAGAGGACTCAGCAACTAGGAGTTCTGCGGTACGCGAGAGGACCATATCAACCAACGAGCACTCCCCCATCTTACGACATTGGCATTCCTCAGGGAGTAGTAAGTTCCTCGCTCACTTTGTATATATTGACACATTTGTATAGGTACATGAAACAGCAAGGCATATGAATGCTTCACTGAATCGGCAGCTTTTCGACACGCCGCCACAGATTTTGTAAATATGCAAAGTATATAGCCAGTCTTTTAAATGCAAATTCATTTAATTGATACTTCTATGAATAGGTTCCGTTTTAGAGAACATAGACCTCATGTCACGAGCCAACTGTCGCACTTATTAATTGGCGGATATTGCAAACTGGATTCTCGGAGCCAGTATGACAACCTCGATTAGACTTGGCCACGTTGTCGATTGCTCAAACAGCGCCAGTACCTGAAATTTATTGATACCTTACTGATACTATAAATATTGTTATATACTACCTTACCTTATATAGTAACCAAATCTTTAACAGTTTGTAAATAATATACGAAAGTATCACCAAACATTAAATTTTAATTTTAGTAGAGTTGAAATGTAGTTAGTATATATAATCATGGCACTGATTGAACAAATATTGCCAATCTGTATATTTAATTAAGTTTTAAATTTAATGAAATCGCTTGATCAACTTTAAAGAACAAATTCAGATTTTCATATCAATCTAATTTGAAAATAAAGTTAATTAAGCGGTTGGATGTAATGTATGCAACCAATATTCAAGTAGAAGGATTAATGATTACAAAATATTTAACTTACATTTGGTATATCAGTAGCAAGTACAAAGATACCGTAGAAGATATTGTACAAGTAGATTAGATGTTGCACGTATGATTAGTAATTGCACGAACCTTTCTCCTCACTAACTATTCAGGTTATGAATCCCTTGGATGCAAGATGTAATGTAGAGAGAAACGATGCGGTTTGCGTTAGTCAACTGAAAAATGCCAGGCACATCGACCCCGCCATCTTGGAAGAGAGACCCGACGTCAAGATCTTCTTGCCTTTCCGTTTCTTCGTTTATAGGCCGGAGATGCTCTTCCAACCTAATACTTACAACAGATACTTGGGTAAGAATTTAATAATTCAATTTTATTTGCATAATGGCGTACTAAAAGAATGCAATCAAACTGACCTAATCTTCCACAGTGGCCCCACAAGGAACTCATGTGATAAGTTTGATCGATGAAATCTCATACATGGCTCCCCCTGCGCCTCTACTCAGTCAGTACGACGACATCAACCCCGATCAATTCTGTAACGGAGACAACAGACCCGCGGACTGTGGCCAAAACTGCATGTGCACACACAAAGTCGACATTCCACTTAATACCGTTGTGGAAATAGTGCTGGTAGACGAAGGTAAATTGCGTTATGTATGCTAAATTACACGTTACGGCTCAAGCCACATCCATTAAGTCATAATGGGAAGCAAATCTTACTGATTACCATTTTCACTTTCAGTTCAAATCGCAAACTTATCTCACCCGTTCCACTTGCACGGATACGCTTTCAACGTCATCGGTATCGGCAGATCGCCCGATCAGAACGTGAAGAAGATCAACTTGAAGCATGCTTTGGATTTGGACAGGAGAGGCTTGCTTGAGCGTCATCTTAAACAAGGAGACCTTCCCCCAGCGAAGGATACCATCGCCGTCCCTAATAACGGATACGTCATCTTCCGTTTCAGAGCCACTAACCCTGGCTTCTGGCTTCTCCACTGTCACTTCCTGTTCCATATCGTCATAGGAATGAACGTAGTACTCCAAGTAGGCACTCAAGCCGACCTTCCTCCCGTGCCTCCCAACTTCCCCACGTGTGGGGATCACCTGCCTCCCATTAATTAGATCTGTTCCTAAAAACAATGCTACTTCACGTACGTGCAAAAATTGGTATAGCAGTTGATTTAATAATGTTGACTAAGTGTAATTTTATGTTTGTTTTGTGTGATGTGTCCGGTAGATTCGAAGTGCTCGACTCTACCATGTGTTTTTTTTTTTTATATTCGAGTGTTTTAGTAGAGTTCATGATGGTTTGTGATGATTTTATTTAATGGTGATACATGTTTCTTTGAACGGATTTCAGTATAAATATGCCATATTTGGTGATATCATTGGTTTATCTGACGTGTCGCCTTAAATGTTTCCATTTTTGAGGCTTGTAAACGTACAATGTATTTTTTTTTTCATCTTAATGTACTTTTGTATTGTGAATGCGTTTGTTCTGTAACTAACTACTTGCCATTATTTTTTTCACCAAGGATATTTATTTCGTGTATATATTGAATTCATATGTGTTATAAAACGTACTTAGAAATGTAAGATGTGTGTTACCTGTTACTAACCCTTCATTGCATGCAAACCAACTGAATCGTAGGAATTGTAAATAATCTGCAATATTTGTAAATACACCATACACAAGAATGATGTTTGAGCTAAACAGATTGCACATCTCCAAACAAACAAGACTGTTTAAAACCATATGTTAATTTAGAAAATAGATCCACGATCATGTTACCATTCCCAGTTACCACTATACCTAAGGTATCATATGTGTATAATATATAAAGCTTACCAAGGCACTTTCATTGCATATTTCATTGGCAGTTCCTAGTCCATCAAGATTATATATATTTTTTCGCTATAATTTTTCATATTATCCAACTCGCGTGAACGTTACCGGAGTGCTAAATGCTCTCAAGCGAGAATCGTATTTATCATTTTATTGTAAGAAAATTGTAAATTTTTTTACCGATTAATATAATCTATTAAATAAAGCATTATTTTATTTTCCCGCACAACACAAATTTATTCGAAAATATTTTTATGTTTTCGAAGCAACTTCATAATTAACATATTTTACAATTAAATTACTATAAATACAGTATTTACTGGTGTACATATATACATACGCACTTTAGTATTATAGTGAAGTACCCACTTCAGTAGTTCACTAATGTTTATAAGAACCTTTTAGTGGGAAGTGTAGATCTGCAAGGCGCATGGCAGTGGTACAAGAAACACAAACAGGTTGTATATTTGAAATATAATTGCTTGTACAATACCGCTGTTCATGTCTACTCAGTGCTTCCAGATGCACTGTAATTACAGTAAATCTACTGTATTTACCAACAACGTACTTTAAAGCAAGCAAAAGTAAAATTTTATTGTTTTATTTCATGATAAGTATACTTTACTTTGAAATTTGATGGAGGAAGTGCGTTGGCTTCCCTTTTTTTGGTCGTCAAATTGCAAAGATACAGTTGGTTGAGAAATTTATTAAAGTAGATGACCTCTTTTTTCGTCAACATATTTTTTCTTTCTCCATCCAAAAAGTCATACAGTACAGTACAGTAGTCCTATAGTAAAGGGATGACAATTTTTATACAACTTTTCTTAAATACATAAAAAAGTTGACCGTATTGACGATCTACTGTACAATCAAATGATCCTTACTGTAATTTTGTAAAAAATACATAATTTTTAAATAGGAATCACTGTAATTTTATGATTACGATCTGGAAGCACTGCGTCTACTATTGAATCCTGACTAATATCAATGTATTTCCAGATTCTAAACCCACTGGACGCCATTTGCGATACCAAGAGGAACGACGCGGTATGTGTGAGCAACCTAAAATCAGCGAAGCCTATAGATAAGTCGATACTGCAGGAACGGCCGGACGTTAAAATATTCCTACCGTTCCGATTCCACTTCTATAAGCCGCAGGACCTTTTCAAGGAAAACACGTACAAAAATTACTTAGGTTATTGCATTTTTTTAATATTCTTACGGTTCGGGCAGGAAATATTCGTTTGGCACTGCATGCGTTGCATTGAGCGATTTTTTCAAACTTAGTAGCAAAGTTTTCGAATTTATAGTATTACATTTATTTGTTTGTAACGCTCAATGCCTACAGTGCAAAGCGTTTGATGGTTGAAACGAATGTTTTGTGGCCTCGTTACACACATACACACACATAGTTCGGGCAGGAAATATTCGTTTGGCACTGCATGCGTTTCATTGAGCGATTTTATCAAACTTAGTAGCAAAGTTTTCGAATTTATAAGATTACATTTATTTTTTTGTAACGCTCAATGCCTACAGTGCAAAGCGTTTGATGGTTGAAACGAATGTTTTGTGGCCTCCAGGTTAAGATAATTGACGTTAACACTCTTGACATAGCTTTAAATAATGTTTTCATATAATGTTGCCAAGGAAATATCAGGTACAAGTACATACATACTCAGAATGAATAATCTGGCTGCCTTAACATCAAAGTGGGATTCCTCGGAATACCAAAACGGTACAGTGCAGAAATAAAGAATAAAGCATGAGTGTAGACAAAATTATTGATCCTTTCAGTTTTCGTTAAATTAAATGGATAATATAAAATGGAGAGGTTTAGATGTAGTTCACTTTTATGTGAGGCGACCATTTTAGTTCTCGGGAGTAGTAGCGAACCTGAGATTGACTTTAGATAGGATCCATGTTCTATATGATGTTGCTTACAGATTCCCATGTGCGACAGTGACCACTTACCACCAGGAGTGCTGCATCTTCATTTGCCATTTATATAAAAAAAAATGCGATGCGCTTCAACTATTAATTGATTGACTGAGATTATTCGAGGGCTTTTTCACACCATACAACCCAAATACAACGACTACATTTATATCTTGCAGATAAAACGAACTTCAATTATATTATTTTTCTTCCAGTGGCACCTGGCGCTGATCATCTCATCAGCCTGGTGGACGAGATATCGTACTCCGCGCCACCTGCACCACCTCTCTCGCAAATGCATGAGCTGAACCCTGACCTCTTCTGCAATGGCGACAACCGCCCCGCTAACTGCCCTGTCGACTGCCGCTGCACGCACATGATCGATGTTCCACTTAACTCCATCGTTGAAATTGTTCTTGTCGATGAAGGTAGGTGTGCGAAAAATTCCAAATCTACTGATACTTATCTTATCTTTTTATTTTACGTCTGCTTCATCGTGACATGTACGATGTACGTACATGTACTATTTAAACTTGAAGCAATTCAAGCCTTTCGTTGGAACAATGTGGATACCCTCCTACTAAAATAGACCACCTTAGTCTTCAAGAGTGGCAACGCATCTGTAATTGACTTCAGGTAGAACCTCTGTTCTATATGGAGTTAATTACATATTCATTGGAGGTTGGTCCACTAGCGGCAGGGGCCGGACTGCATGCTCGTTTGCTAATTGGCTTTATATAAAATAGCGAAGTTAGGAAAGTCTACCAATTCCATCATCCTAGTAGACTTTGGCTTTAACTAATTTCTTTTGCGATGAAACTAACTCACCAGTAACTATTGATTAATTGCATAATTGCTTCTTGTTTCAGTCCAATCTCCAAATCTGTCTCATCCCTTCCACCTCCATGGCACCTCATACAATGTGATCGGTATGGGCCGGTCGCCAGACAAGAACATTAAGAAGATTAATCTAAAGCATGCCCTGGATCTCGACAGAAAGGGATTACTGCATCGACAATACAACTTTCCACCCTTGAAAGACACCCTTGCTGTACCCAACAATGGATATGTTGTTTTAAGGCTAAAAGCTGATAATCCAGGTAATTTTCATCAATATGCAATCTTTAAGGGCATACTGTCATAAAGACGTCTTCAGTCATTGAGTCTTCGAAGACATCAGG
This sequence comes from Cecropterus lyciades, assembly GCA_002930495.1. Classification (NCBI taxonomy): domain Eukaryota; kingdom Metazoa; phylum Arthropoda; class Insecta; order Lepidoptera; family Hesperiidae; genus Cecropterus; species Cecropterus lyciades. The sequence goes on along the minus strand of MOOZ01000058.1, from coordinate 722,143 downwards.
GTATTAGGTTATTATAAACATGTCGAGGTTATTATATGAAATCAAAGGCAATATTATGCTTATTTTGTTAGATTCGACTTTTTTTTATAAAACAGATCTTATCTAAAGTTGATAAGAGATGTCCTTTTAGGCAGTGGCTATTTACCATCAGTTGAACTGCATGCCCATTTGCTACTTCCGTATCATAAATAAAGAATTTTGAAGACTAAAACTTTTCTGTTATTTAATTACATATATGTTTCTCTGGAATTCATTGCATGTCACGGAAACTTACATACATTTTTTCTTTATTACAGGTTATTGGTTGTTCCACTGTCACTTCATATACCACATAGTTATCGGGATGAACTTGATATTGCACATAGGGACGCAACGAGATCTACCGCCCGTTCCGCCAAATTTCCCAAGATGTGGTAACCATCTGCCAGCCATCACACCACCAACATACTCCAGCTTGGGATACTCACATTACTAAAGCCCCCAGCAGACATGCTACGCACCTGTTTGAGCGCCGGTAGCAGCAACTTTAAGACGCTCAACGCAACAACTGAACGCAAAATGCATTGAAGCGTTTAAGCAGCTGTTAAAACGCGCTTTTCGATACCGCCAAATCGTGCTGCATGAAGAAGTAATCGCAAAAACTCGATTCTCTGATGCTAAACAGCGTATCTGCTAGGCTGGTAACATCTCTCGCTTACCTCAAGTTCTGTTCAAACTAACGCTTACACGCGAATGCTAAGCGTCGACAACTCGCGCTGGTTTGAACGCTAGCCTATCATCACAAAGGTTGCAGTCCACTAAGACCTAACGAGTGATAAATCAAACCTAACGCGTACTGCCATATTTTATCATGTTGTTGAAATATGAACAACGTGCGAACGAAATATTTTAATGTAAATAAGTTTAAATTAATGGTGCTGTTTGAACCAAAATAATTAGCTAATGAACTTAAAGTTTGCAACTAAACGAAACCAAAGTTCTTATTAACAGTTTATCTACCATATAATCAATAATTCCAATGCAGTTAATAAAATCCGAGGCATAAATAACTTGCTAAGAACTGATCTATTTTAAATGTTTATGTTTGTTTATATACACTTTACTATAACTTTCGAGGTATTTTGTTACTTGTTTTTTTAGTTTTGTACATAAAATTAGATTTAGATCGTGAGTAAGAAACTATTAATTATTTAGAAAAAATATATTTGTATACTATGTACAACCAAACATACATCTGCGTAACAAGCATCTATAACTGAATGATAACTATCAATGTCTGTAGATGCATTGACTTAGTAACAAATGGAAGTCGGGTCTAGAATGCATGAAAAAAATCTTTGAAAAAATATTTATGCTGTATATGGGCCAAAAAGGCATATTTTTTACTCGGTACTGTCACGTTGTCGTGTTATTACTTTATATTTCCTGTCATGTGTGGACCACGCACGCGAATTGCAAGTCCCCGCGGCAATAGAAACGCGGGACCAGGTAGAGGTAGAATACGAGGTTTTAATTCGAAAACGTGGAGAATACCTTCCAACGTAACAAATATCGGAGCTATTAGAACACATTATCCCTTTGTACTGCACTTTTTGACAAGATAAACCGTCACAATTAAATATGTTTGGTGCAATAATATACGTTTAATTTGCGCCACTATTTTGTCCACTTTAGCAGCGAATGTTTGCATCACTTTACCACACGAAACGGCGCCATTAGTGATCCGTCATTGTAGCACATTCGCTTTTTTGTATTACTTTTAATGTGGATGTTTTTGGGATTCGAAGTTCATTAGTTGATAAGTCAATGAGATTATGTAAGTGCAAAGTATCAGAACATAAACTGTATGCACGGTGTAGATTAGGGAAATATTCTTGATTCACATACGAGTACATGAATGTACAATGCATTTGAGTGAACTTAACATTACCTGTCACTATGTACCTCAAGTAACGTATTAACTTGAGGCCGTAACTATGTTACGGTGCTTACTTATAGTTTCAATCACACCACATGAAATCCTAAATTAGTAAGACCGAACTAAATAAGTCTGTTCATAAGTCTGTGAATTCTCACTACGCACGGATGGAGAAATGGGCTTACTATGTGTTGGACACTGACTTAAACTAAACTTTAAACTTTACAGTATAACCTCTTGAAATAGATAAATAATAATCTACTAACTTGATATTTCGTGCACTACATCGAAGGGTTTCCTGTTACGAACGATCCGTTTTTCTGTTTGTGTGTTCTTGTATGTTTCCTGTAACACACTTCTTTAACGCTGATGAATATAGAAAGCGTTATATATTTTAATAGCAAATGAAACTCTTCCCATTAGTATTTCTGCCCAACCACTCCTTGTAAAATCAATTTTATAATCTTGATTAAACTTAATTAACATTTTTTTAATTCATTGTTTTAATATTATCTTATAATATATCATACGTAATAAAACTATATGTCATTTGCTTGTTAAAAAGAATTAACGGACATACTCTTTTAAGCTATTTTATTGATGGAGATAATTTTTTTACTCTATTCCCTACTGACTAAATTAAACTAAAATAAAAACTACTAACTGTCTAAAATTAAGTTTAAGTTTTAGTCCTGCCTTAGTAGAGCTATACAGAATTTGACACAGAGTACTATTTTATGGCAAAATATACTCCTGTGGTAGGATTGCCACACGGGAAGAAAATATCAACTTTGATTTCATTTACCAATAAGCACAATATTGTTATTTGTTCTTTAAATAATTTACTTAAGTAATTTTATTATTTTCGGAATTTATTTTTCTTATCAATCAATGATTTATATTACCAGAGCTTTATTATAAGTTAAATAACATTCGAACTGACTTAGAAGCTTTGTTTTCAAAATTTCGGTTCTAGAATCTCTGTTAAAAATATCAATTTTTTGGCGTATAAATTTAACCACTAGGAAAATCATTTTAAATAAAGTTAATACTAACAAAATTATTTTCTATTATAATTTCGTTTCAAAAATCACACTAAAAATATTTATGTTTGCGTAAATAATTAAGAAAATATTTAAAAATATAAATACGCGGATACTAAAATGTTCCTGTTTTATTTATTTATTTTATACATAGGTTTTTATATATTATGTTTTTCTTTACATGCCTTATTTAATAAGCTATAAACAAACTGTTAAATGATCAATGAAAATATAACATTTATAATGAAACATGTAATTGATTACAAGTCAAGAACTGTTTTAAAAAATAACCTTAAGGCTCATCAATATGACGAAATATCTCGAAAATCATACAAAAAGTGATCACAAATAGGACCAGTAAAGAAAAACAGACTAAAGTATATTGTTCTGAACACATTATGTATCCTAGTTTATGCTCGTTTCCTATTTAACATAGTTATAAGTAGTTCTACACCGAAATACATCAAAAGACATAGCGAATATAGTCATTATGATAAATATATTTTTATATAAAAAACGTGTTTTTTTTTATTTAGAAACATTCCTCATTTATGATAAAATAATTGAAGAGAAATGTGAAACTAGTTACTAGTTAATACTTAAAAAACAATTGTAAAAATCCATAGAAATAGAATACATGTAGCTAAGACATAGATTAGGAAGGATGTGATATATCTTCTATAGTACATTCGTAATCCTTAATAACTTGTAAATAGGATTTTCTCCTGATTACCTTCTCAAATCAAACACACTCAATGTTTTATAAGGACCACATTACAAAAAAATCAGTCGAAATGAGACCCTCGCCTGTTATTGAAGTCAGTTAAAAATCCTATACTCAAAAGTACAACATCTAAATTTAGATCTAATTCTATCCACAAGTTTATTCTAAATAAATTACATGTCCAACAACCACAACCCTACTTTCCTCTACAATAAATTTACGGACACAGGATTTTACACACGCTTAGAGGGCTTCCGATAAGTAGGATGCTGTCTTTTAGAGAGTAGAGGGGCTTTTTTTCTATCAGATTGAAATAGCAAGCGAGCATGCAGTCCAACTGATTAGACGACCCGCGTGGCGGAGCGATCATCATACCAGTCTGACACGCAGTGGGTCCCGGGTTCGATCCCCGGCCAGACAGAAATCTGAATGATGAGTTTAGATTTCTGTTCTGGGTCAGGGTGTTTGTATATTCGTCTTTGTGTGTCCATGGCACCCACGACACAGGAGAAAATCCTAGTGTGGGGCTATGAGTGTAGAAAGCGTTTATGTAAGTGGTGACTGCCGCCCATAGACATCTGTAAGCAACTTCATATAGAACAGGAGTTCTATCTGGAGTCGTTCACAGATGCGTTACAACTCTCTAGGACTGAGATGGTCAGCTCATACATAAGTGAGCTGGCAACCGCGCGCTTCCAACAAAACGCAATACTGCTTCACACTAGAAATAGGCATGGCGGTGGTACTTCCCCGGTCGAACCACCCTGGTTCAACCACCAGTCCTCCTATTTCTGAAAATAAGACCGTCGTCTTCAAGGTGACGGATGGATCTAAGTACATTTAGATTTTAAAGCTAGCTTGAGATCCTTAGGTCATTTCCTTGTTCTGCTTGAGCTAAAAAATTTACAAAACTACTCTTTGAAGGTTCTACGTTCGGCAGTTATTACATCTGTCAGCCTTTAATTGTAACAGATATACAACAAAATGCAGCAATCTTACATTACTTTCTAATAGATAACACAACAGAACAATGTAAATAAATTTAAGTAAACAAATAAAATTTGTTATCGTATTAATGTTTTCAATAACACGCATTTAGTAACTCCGGCTACATAATAAACTAGCTGCGCCCCACGGTTTCACCCGTATATTAGTTACTACAAAGAAAACTAATTTATGTATTTATTTGGATAATAATAAATACTAAGTATTCCTATTTATAAAAACAACTTCGCAAATAATGCATTATTTTGGAAGAAATTTGGTTAGCATATAAAAGGGTACAGTGAGTTTACCTG
>MOOZ01000058.1:678042-691162 GCA_002930495.1 Cecropterus lyciades | reverse complement strand
CGGATTTCGTCGTTGCGAATTCTGTCACGTAGGGAAATACCAAGCATAGCTCTCTCCATAGCTCGCTGAGCGACTTTGAGTTTGCGTATGAGGCTCACAGTAAACGACCACGTCTCGGCGCATTTTTTTAAATAAGGAAGTATTAGAATTACATTGTTATAAAGTTTTGAGATATCTTTATTCTCATAAGAATATACATTATTCACTTACATGAGAATTTGCTTAAAATAACCCAAATTATTACATTATTGGTTAGGTACACAACAATGGAAATGGTTCGAAACATTTTTTCCTAAGGTCGAGGGTAGAAATTAAAAATTAACATTATCTTGATACTCGGACTTAAAATACGTTATGCGTTTATGTGGATTAAAAATATCATCTTCTTTTTAATTATCATAAATTTATTCTGCTTCCATCAATTATATAATTTATTTAAGCGTTCTATAGTTTAAGGAGCGATAAATTAAGAGAGAGTCGGGTCACCTGAAAATCAGTATGTAATAAATACGGATGAAAAAAAATAAAAAGGTATATCTACTCTAGATTCTAGAACCTAGATTGTATGTTGGCTTGTTGCCATAGAAAGGAAATCAATATTTGGTAAAATCGGAACTGGCCGCCATTTGGCTTGCACAAGATTCTGCGCCGCTCACTTTATTTGGCAATAAAATATTAATAGTATCTTTGTTGTATTCTTTTGTGTAGGCGCATGCTTGTATTAAATGCAAGGACATATTTTATGTGTAATATTAGGAAAAATTATTAAGGCTGACCGCACACTGGCTACTATGGCTTAAGCGATAGATGCTAAAGCTAACTAGTTGCTAAGGCACGCTTGGGCTTCCAATTTTTTGCTTGAACAACCGACGAGCGGTGCATGTTCGATATTATTCGAAAAATCTGCCAAAAGCCGATTATTTACGCGTTGTAAAGACGCATAAGCTACTAAATAGTCGCCGAGCATAGTCAGCCAATTTGGCTGTCGCGTTGACCACAGTTGCTCGATAGTTGCGCAATAGTAGACAAAAGACGGTTAGCCTAAAAGGAGACCGAAACTCCTGTATTCCTAATTTATGCTCACGGCTTCATACACGCAGTATATAATATCAACTGCACCTAATTTACTATCTTACGAATATAATATCTAAAAATCATTTCTTAATCGGTGTGTACAGTCACGAGCATAAGTATCTGACTATGGGCACGTCAGCAAAAATATCTGCCCTAAGAACGAGTTCAATAATATCTGTATGCACGAGTGCAGCAAAAATATCTGACATTAACAGGCAGCATAATCAAGTGATATCAAAATAATGTGATGAAAATGTACATCAAATAATTGTGACTACCTATCGAAGCAAAAATTGCAAAAATCACTTGATTATGCTGCCTATTAATGTCAGATATTTTTGCACCACTCGTGAAGAAAGATATTAATGAACTCATTCTTAGGGCAGATATTTTTGCTGACGTGCCCATAGTCAGATACTTATGCTCGTGACTCTACGTCATAAAACCATTGTCCAAATATCATATTTCAACTTCTAGTTTTTATTAAATTAGACTGCGATAATCCATCAAATGTGATTATCCTTTCACTTTTGTTACACCGAATTATCAGGTAATCATCATGATAAGTTATACTATTGCAAGCACTTTTCATCTGAACTTAATAGTTTTAACATTCTTCGCTGAGAGGGTATAGGACTTGTCTCAGACGTTTCTATTTTATCGAAGGTATGTCTTCGAATTCATTTATCATTCATAATCCATTATCGTTAATAAACCTACATGCCAGTATTTTTCCAAAATGGTAGACCAGCACCTAAAACAGGGGTAGCGATGCATTAATGTGCCACTTTTTTAAAAAATATATAATGAGGCCATAGACATGTCGTGAAATAATTTTGACTTCGCGATTATATTTCTACCATAATTCCAAAACTTCGTAAAAGTATCCACTAATAACAAAATATCGCCAAATGTAAATAACTTTTGACACCGGTGTCGCTACGATTAGACGACAAAAAAAAGGTCACTAAATCTAATGATTCTGTCCCCTTTACGCTACTCGGCGGGAGTGTACCTGGACCAATTTGGAATTTCAAAGATAATGACTCACAGACATGACGTACCCAAAATATTGTGGCGCGTGCCATCAATGGCACGTGTTGCCATTGGTTCACCATCCCTGGCAATGATTTGTACATCTAATTGATGCATGATGACTCATGCCGTACATCTGTAACAAAATCCATATATTCAGTTTCTGTTTCATTCAGGTCAATCGTAAATATGTTGCCAGTACTGTGGCCTAAAATGGTCGCCACATATGAACGTCAGCCGACACCAACATCTTCCACCAAAATGCAGGAACTGCTTTACGCTAGAAATAAGTTTGGCAGTAGTAACTCCACAGCCGTACTTTACTGGTTTAATCATCATTTAATTATTTACTTATACTTAGCTAAATTTTATAACTAAATAAAGCCTTGTTGTCATTTTCTACGTCTATCTATTTAAGGTTGACTACGCCGAGCGATTTGTCGGAGAAATTTAATAATTACTCCAATTACAGCAGGATTAATAAATGGACTGCCACTGGCCTTTCGTGTTCATATTTTAATGATTAGATTCCTGTTTTGTTTCCTTACTTTTAAGGAAACTGGTTCAAAAACAATTTAAATCACATAATTTACAAATCAATGCCGCGTTGTAACCGCCCCCGATGCTGCGCTTCTGCCTCCAACTATAATAAATACGATGTGGAGTCAGTAAGATATTGAATGAACTTTACCCTAAGATATTTTTGGAGCGCTATGACATGGACATATATCTTCAAAATAGGTGCGAAAACAGCTCTTCTTCAAAGCCGGCGATGCATTGGCTCCTTCTTATGTTTCAAGTGTCAATAGGCGATGACTGCTTTCCGTACGGTAACCCGTCCGCCTTATCGGTCATTATAAGTTTAAAAACTACTTATGACAATCACTTGAACTAATACAACCAATGGTTTTTAGCTCTTATTTGTTTACTTAAAAAATATATAGCTAATCATCATTTATATTAACATGGTTACCTACTTTATATTGCAATGTAACTTCCTGATTGCAGTGCACTAAATGGCCCCAGATGAAACTGACATACATTCAAACTTATTACTTTTTATAATGATGTTTCGCCTTAAGATTATATAATACTTGATGAGGTACATACCGTTGTCATTTGTCAACTTCTTTAATGGTGATAGCTAATGAGTATAGAAACTGATGTTGCGGTTGGCGGTTTAAGCGAACGACGTGTAAATCGCATAACAGCAGATCAGCAAGTCAGGCATTAGTATTTTAGGTATTAAAAAAAAATGCTATAAAACAAATGCTGAACCCTGAACGAATTTTAACACAGTAACTTATGGGTAGAAGTTTTTACTAAAATTCTATACTATACTAAAATCTCTCACACATTCATGGAAATTACTTTAATTTCAGTGTTGAGTAACTGAAATTAAACTGATTTCCTGATGTGTCGTCAGATTTACTTTATTTTTTTTACAGTATGAACACTTGTACTAAAGTATTAGTCTGATTTTGGAATATTCAGGACACATTTTGATCTAAATCTACATAATATTGACTTAAAATGCGATCATAATCTCGGAAAATGCAAGAAAACATTATTAAAGAAGTTGCTTTGTGCATTATCTGTACTATTCTGATTTGAATTATTAATTAACATCAGGAATATGTTGACTCAAACCTTGGCTACAGTAAATTAGAATTCGTGTAAATTATAAATCCGTATATCGCCTGCAAGGTAAAATTAAATAATGGAAATTAAATTATTAAATTAAATAATATTTAATTTAATAATTAAATAAGGCGGACGGGTTACCGTACGGAAAGCAGTCATCGCCTATTGACACTTGAAACATAAGAAGGGGCCAATGCATCGCCGGCTTTGAAGCTTTTTTCGCATCTATCTTGAAGAGCTCCGTGTCACAGCGCTCCGAAAATACCTCAGGAGGAAGTTCATTCAATATCTTCCTTCATTCATTCGATTACTTACTGAATCCACACCGTATATAAGTAGCAAAGGTAAAAATGTATACTGGAATAATATCAGCAGCAACAAAATTACGTAGTGTATATATATATATACACTAAATAAGTTACTTATCTATATCTATATCTTTATTATATACTAATATATATAAATAAGATGGTGTGGCTGTGTGTCTGTTTGTTACCTAATCACGCAAAACCACTGGTCTGTTTTACAAGAAGTATTGCATGGATGTAGCATATGTACTTGGTCAATTTATTTACAGATGACAACTTTTTCTGTTGCGTAGCGAAGCACTTCAGCTACTAATACTTCAGTTAGTATTTCATAAAATAAAATACGTAAAAAATCGATTAAGTGAAAAAGCAATGATAAATCGATTAAATATTTAAGCAAACGCTGTGGAAATTATTACAGTTACGTAATGGAGTCCTGTTTACCAATTCCCACTTGGCCAGCGCGGTGAAGTATGGCTTGAAACTCTCTCAGTCTGATCTCTCATACCCAGCAGTGGGACAATAATGGGTTGATGGTATTGGAAACCTGTTAAAGACGGTTAGAAGGTAAAATTGATTTGTGAATTTGCTATGTCTTCAAATCTTGGTCAGGACCTATCTTAATTAATCGAGTGTGAGATTATAATAAATCTGAATTTGTTTTAATAGTGGATTTCCCTGCTTCAAGCAATAAGCTGATTTTTTCTGACTAAAGTACTTGTAAGTTATACACCAGCCGCCGCTATATAATAATTTTAATGCAATCCATTTCTAACGGAGACTTATTACAAATACAAACCTGCGATAGATTATCTAGATTGGTATAATTGTATAATAGATCAAATAGCAATTAACAGTCGTGCCACTTATTTCTTAACAAGTATCTAAATTTTTAAACAGTTTTCGACGATCAATAGTATGTACTACAATATGAATTGTTTTACACTACCTGCATTTATTTTCAGAATCAAAAACAAGTCGGATTTCACGCTAAATAGACCCTTTCAATGGTTTAACTTGATAAATTCATAATGAAATCGAAATTAGATCTAATATTGTTGCACTCTTGCATTGAGTTTTGGTTATAGTATATGGTTTGACGACCCGCGTGGCGGTCACCATACCACTCTTACACGCGGTGGGTCCCGGGTTCGATCCCCGGCCAGACAGACATCTGAATGATGAGTTAGATTTCTGTTCTGGGTCTGGGTGTTTTGTATTCGTCTTTGTGTGTCCATGGCACCCACGACACAGGAGAAAAACCTACTGTGGGGCTATGAGTGTACAAAGCGTTTATATTCTGTTTAAAAAATATAATATCACGAATTTTAATACACGAAAAACTTATAAATAAAACACTATTAAGCATGAAACAATTTTAATTAATCCGTAATTTACAGTAATTAAAAGTATAGAAAATATTAACGCGCGATAGATATAGGTCTTAGTGCGGACAAGTACAAAGATAATAATGTGATTTCTGCTTCAACGATATCCCTGCGGCAGCGCAGAACCTCGCACACTATGCCTCCATCCCATTTTAATTTTATATCACTCTCGCCGATAATAAATCATATTAAGATCTTGCACATATTCATGAAAATAATTTTAATTTCAGTTCTACAACATCTGACAGGGATCTCAAAAATTGACAATTGTTCCTTAAGATATTTGTAAAGTTCTAGTACCGTGTGAACACTTGCTGCGAACTATATATAAGTCTAATTTTAGAATATTCAGGATAAATTGTGACCTAAATCTAAATAAAATTGACTTAAAATGAGAGCAGAGTCTCGGAAAATGCAAGAAAACTGACAACAAACAAACTCTACTATTCTGATTTGAATCTACAACATTACGAATGTGCTGACTCAAACCTTAACTACAGTTATAAATTTGTATATCGCCTGCAAGGTAGTAGCAAAAGTATAAATGTTTACTGGTATAATATCAGCAGCAAGCAGCTCAATCGGCTTCTGTGCTTGCATCAACACTACATACAATATCTTCTGATCTTTTACATTAAAGTTCTCCCATCCACAACTGTACACCGCCATCTCGAATACCTCTGCAGCATTTATTAACCGCTGGCAAAGAAAACAATACAAAAAGAATACAAGGAAACAATAAATCATGATCGGACTGTAACGAATCCATTCTTGCAGAGGAAGATAAAAGAATAAGCAAATGCATACAGCATTGGAACCAAAATTGACTCCTAAGGGGACGCTGTACAAATATTTAAATTTTTTAATGATATCCAGGATCAAAGCGTGACGTCTGATCAAAATAGGAAGTCTTTCTTTAGCAACGTCGTCAATATTAGATAATATGTCTTTGTCGTCGAACATCTTGATTTCTTCTGACATTATATCATACATGGCTGCGGTATGTGCTATTAATAATAACAACAGCGCTTGGTAATTCAGGACTACGGTCATGATGGACAATTCTTGGGCAGCTAATATGGCAATGCAAATCTGACGGTTAGGAGTTGAAGTTAGAGGTTCCAGACCTGAAAAAACAATAATATCACTCTTAGACTTAAGACTCAAGGCTATTTGATGTTCAAGTATTCGTTTCTAGAAGATAAATGAAGGCAAATTCCACTTGGAGGCAAATTGCTAACGTATTTAAACGTTTTTAACGATATGGTTGGGATAGAATTTCAGACATTAAAATTTTGTTTTATAGAAAAATGCTAATACTTTTAATACAATATGGCCTTGGTCAAGATATAAGATGTAAAAATGTTTTATAGGAATAATAAAATAATGATTTAATTTAATAAAATATGAAAACCAAAAATAAAAACTTTGAAAATAATTTCGAAAATATGAAACAGAAATGATTCAATTCCAGCACCGGAAGCACCAGCATTGTAACTATTTCTTCCTCATAACAGCAACAATGTTTAGTGCTGCAGTATTTTGGGTTGAAAGTGTAGTAAGGGAGACATACTTATTTGTAGCGGTCTAACGTCGTCAGGGTAGCATATGTGGCTACCCGTGGTAAGACACTGATTGTATCTTGCCAAACAAGCCCCATGTTTAGAAAAATGTAAGGCAACATCCCGGAGCTAGCTTTTATAACATATGTAATAAACAAGATGGTTAAAAAAACACAAAGTATTACAAATAAAAAAGACAAACCGGTAAGTTGAGGTTATCTTCCGAGGTAAGAAAAAATATTGTAAATGACAATATGTAAGTAGCCCCGTAGGCCTATAGAAAATAAAGACATGTCATTTCATATTTCATTTCATCTTATGATTTTTGGGTTGATTGCAGGGGTTCCATGGGGGGCAATTGCCACTTATCAGATGGATTGTATGTTCGTTAACAATTTCAATGTTATAAAAAATGTAATGAAAAATACCTTACCAACACAAGGTGTCATAGAAAAATTGTTATTTATGATGTCAGTCCGTTGCGGTATGTAGATAAAGAATGCATCTATAAGGTTGAATCCGTAGAAAATAAACAATATTTTCTTGATAACTGACATGCTCTTTCCGTGTTTCTCTCTCAAAGTTATGGTATCTTTAGACAGAGCATCGCTTTGCTTTACTAGTGCCAGGACGACCCTCAGCAGAGGTCTGTTGAAAAGAAATACCTAAATAAAGTTTCAAAAGGCATCCATAAAAGGCTCGAGGTCTACTATTGGCCTCTTTTAATAGGGATTTTTGCCTAATCACCGGGCCTGGCAAATGTGTCACAAACTGTAGTAGGTGTTGATGTTACACAGGAAGACGCTGCTTCTCATCTACTATATTTTGTCCCTGAGTGTCCCTTTAAAACATCCATGGAAAGAGAGGAAGCATTGCATCTCCTGGCACATTTCAAACTAACATATATTATTCTGATATATGTACATGTTAGTATATATAAAAACATATACCATAAAATTTTACTCAGTTTATATCAGTACCGAAAAAAATGCATTCCAAATGTATAAGAATTAATACAATTTCATGCCACCACATTTTGTTATCAAAAGTCAAAAACTCAGGACCATATCTCCTTTTCCTTGCTGACGAACGGCAAACTTAAATGCGCCCTAATTTGAGCAAACTTCCACTTTCCTTTTAACAAAATTATCGCGACCCCCATCCATACAATGCAACGACTTGTTTTATATACAAATGACATTTACTATACAATAAACCGAATGAAACGCAACTCACCTCTTCTTCAAAAACCAATAGCTGTTGTTTGCAGTCAATGCAAGTATTGAGATGTTGACATAGCTCTTGATAAAATCCCCAGCGCCTTCTGCATACTTGAGTTGAAATACAGCGCTTCCTACGCCATACACATATAGCAACAGAGACAAGTGGAGTATCCAGAATGGAGCTACAAAATCATATTTCATATTATACTGTATCAAATTTCTGAAAGTACTTACTGAATCTTGACGAGATTTTCCTTAAGTCTTTTATATTACTTAGCTAACCGCCCCTTGGCTAGTTTTTTTTTTTATAATACAGAAATAGCAAACGAGCGTACAGACCACCTAATGGTAAGTAGCCACTGCCGCCCAGGGACATCTGTTATTAATGCCAAATAAGATCAGAATCATACCTGAGGTTAGCTATAGATGCGTTACTATCCCTGAGGACAAAGTTCGATTATGTGATATTCCTCGGATAAGTATATTTCCTTTATCAAGCCCTTCATACCAGAACACAGCAGCGCATAATATTACTGTTATTAGTCAGAAATAGCTGTGCTTCTAAAGTCGAACCTTAAATGGGTTTTATCACTTTTAAAACAGCAACCTCAAGCAACTTTGTTTAACGCCACTGTCAAACTCCTCGGCGACTATTTAGTTTAGATTTTTCGAATAAATCAAGTACATGCTTGATTGATCAGTGGTTGCTCAAGCAACAAATTACGGATTAAGTAAATGATTTGGACCTTAAAGGACAGCTTTTGCAAATATCGCTCAAGCTATAGCAGTCAGTCAGCCTTGATGTTTTTTGAGGTGAAACTTCTTAGGTGAGGTGAAAAATCGATAATCGTTGTGAGTTGCGATGAAACTAAAATTCTTTACGCAAGCATTTGTCGGCGCTACAATTAGATGGTGCTGTGTCCTCTTCTGAATTACTCTAACGATTTTACTTCGTAGCTTGTAAAAGTGCTCAAGTTTCGTATATGCGAAATAATAATTATTATTTTGGCAAAGGGAGATCTCCCGCCGGGCTAGGTGATCATGCCTGGGGAGCGGCCGTGCTCCGACAGTCTCAGTTCGGAACTTGTATATATGCAAGATGTTGAGAAAACTCTGATAGCGTGATTCAGAATACGGTAACGTCATCTTTTGATGAGTAGCGAGAGGTCGCCACGTCATGTTTCACTTCTGCAGTGTGAAAATTGCATGCAAACACATATTGTATATTTTTTTTTACCATGTTCAATTATCAAATGTTATTTTTAATCCATTCAATGTATATACATAGATAATAATAGTAACCTATGAATAGTTGACATATAAATCCGTAGTAACCTGAAATCTATTGCCTAATTTTTAACATCTTTTGCTTCTTGAAGGAAAAGCTAATGAAACTCTTACTTATGTATTTTTTTTCTGAGGGACTATCTAAACTAAATCAATATTTAAAAACAGATTACATAGTAAACCTCATTAAAATAAGACATGCTGATGTACCACTAACCTTTATTTCGAAAATAAAAATATAAACCAACTATATTTCCGAGTATCAAAGGTCTGTCCCAACTATTTCTGAAACATTGTCTTCATTTTTTTTTCTTTTCTTGTCATAGGTTACATAAATAGCAAGCTTTTTAATTATTTTATTATTAGCCAACGAGCATAAAATCTGTGCATACATAATCTATGCAGACCTGAAACTCTCTCAATCTAAGAGAATAACCTAAGCCAGCAGTAGGACAATAATGGGTCGACGACTAAGTACCTGAAGATCATTTACTAAATAATTTTCAGGTATTTACTATTAACGTTCAAAATGAAGCATGCTAACGTACCACTAATGTTATCTTGGAGTATAGAGAAACCAGCACAAGTCGGTACTATGTTGACCAGCCATACGAGACTATCCAAGCTATTTTCTTTGAGCCGAGCTTTTAATTTCAGCAGTGCATATTTTACATTTAACATTTTAAACAATATCTACCTATAGAACTTTAAAAACTAGTAAACAGAACCTTCCACCCGTCAAAGGAAAATTAACAGAAATAATATTAAAAAATTGAGGGCTTATAAATAAAGGGCGATAAACTAACTACTTTTAACTATAAACAATTCTATGACTTTACTTGAATGATCATTTACTTTCTTAATTTATAATTTTAAAAACTGTTAGGAGCATAGGTAATTAAAAAAATAAGATAAAATAAATAAATAATATATACTTTGTTATTACAACAAACAGATTTTATTTTGTGTCTAATGCCTGTAATAAGCAGACAATTTCACTGAACCGTATTATCTATTTGAACTTATAATAGGCAATTAAAACTGCCGTGTTTAATCTAAATTACAAATGAAATGAAATAAAGGTACAAATAATTTTAAATTATTTTTCAAACCTCAAGACATACAAAATAGTAACATATTTTTATAGTATTTTTTCGTAAAAAACCAAAAGCGTATATTTAGGAACTGAACGTATAATTTAAAAATGCGCTCCATACACCATCTTATTACAATTTAATACACCATTATTATAAAGGAGCCAGAAACACTGTACACTGTGTTTAGAAGGTGTGATAATTACATACATTAAAAATATCAAAGTCATGTATTAACATAATAATTCAAGTGCAAATAATACTAACTGCTGAATATATAAACTTTTTTCGAAGTAGAAAATATTTTTTTCTCCTTGATTTTTTTAACTTAATACATTTTTTATTTACTCTCAAACAGATAAACACGGACATTACTCAAAGTAAATTACAGTTTAAAAATCGCGAAAAATTTATAAATCGATTGCATAGTTTGTGCAAACGTGTAAAGACGGATTGGTATGATACCAGCTGCCAACAAAATAACTGGCTTCTGAGATTGCTTCAACATAAACAATATCAATTTCTGATCTTTACATTTAAATTTCTCCCACCCACAGCAGTACACAGCCATTTCCAGTCTCTCTGCAGCTGTCGACAATCTTTGTCCTTGCAAGCAGTATAGGAAAAACACACATAAGCTGTAGTATACTATGGGGTGGAAATCCACCATGACTTCACGAGGAATAAACAAGCTTAGGGACAGAGACATTGCGTTTACGCCAAAACCGATTCCTATAACTGAACTGTATATCTCTTGAAGTTTATTAACAGTTCGTAGAAGAAGTGCATGTCTCACGATGTAGATTCTTAACCGCTTCGAGACTTCATCTGAGGTATTGCTTATCACGATATCATCCAAACTCATCAAGTCGTCAAAGAGGACGTTATACATGGTAGTGGTGTGAGCTAACATAAATATAGTTGAAACATCATAACTCACTACAGCTACTATGGATGTCAGCTCTTGAAACGCCAATATTAATGCACACGCTTCTCGATTTGGTGTTTTATTCAACGGCTCTAAACCTGTAATTTTTTTCGTAATTAATAATCAATTCCTATCTAACATCTTAAAACACGAATTTATAGTAGGTAATGCGCAAATATTTCAAGACACCGTAGCAAATATCAATGATCCATATGCCAATTCAGAAACGAAATGGTCATGAATTTTTATAAGTTTCTGCATATTTCATTATTCTTATATGATTTATATTTCAACATTACGAAGATAAAACTATGTAATAAGGCATTTATTTTAAAAGCAAAATTGCAACATTGAAGTTATACAGATACAAGTAATGTTTTACCCCTTTGTACAGATGATTCTACAACATTTAAAATATTTTACACAGATAATAATAAAACAATACCAATACACGATCCAAGAGTGTAATCAGTCATGCTGACAATTCTCCACGGGATGTAAACGCAGATATCGTTAACGAATTGAAAAATATAGTAGAAAATCACAATAATCTGGATCTGTCTCAGCATCTTCTGCTTCCGGTCTGAAAATTTGCTCGTTTCTACAACTAGATCGTCATTTTTCTTGATAAGTTCGATAACTTTTGTAACATCAACCCTGAATATAAAAGACAATTTATTCTTGTTTAGTGTTTTCACCAACATTAACCATACTAATTTAATAGTTACCACAATCATATCTTTGTACTATACCAAAGTAAGTAGAAACTGTAGCAGAAGGTACTGCTACAGTTTCTACTAAAACAATATCAAAGTAATAAAGATATTAAATTAACATTGTTTCTAAAAGCCAAAACAGCACATATTACTTCTGTCAGTTATATTATGAAACATTACTGACGTTAAGGCTTCATTGCAATTCTAATAGTATTTGAAAAAAACTTCGATACTAATTTAAATTTGACATAAACTTACCTCTTTCTCAAAGTCCATACACTGCCATTTAAAATTAGTAAGAAAATGGACAAATTCAGAAAACTGTTGATAGTGTCAATAAATTCTCGCGCATAATACATTTGATACACAGTAGTAGCGTAAATGTACAGGTAAAATAAAAGAACCGTATGAATTATCCAGAACGTAGCTGAAAATTGATTATCTAATTACATTTTATATGATTTGATGTTCTTTTCATTATGACCTTTTATCAACAGCAGATTTATCTTATAAGCATCTTGTATAACCATAATCAATTTTAAGAGTAATACTAACTCTATTAATTTAAAATTACATGGATCGTAGAGATATAATTCCTCATTTTTTTTATTTGGAAAGTTATTAACCATACATTCTTTTATATTATTCTAGATTTTGGATTCATTTTTTTTATTCTAGAATCAAATAGTAAGAAGAATGAAGTAATGATATTTTTTTATTCAAGTAATGTATAATTTACTTTGTAATTTACATTGCTACAAGATAATTTATAATTATTTTAGCTTGTAAAAAATATTACGAACCGCCCATCTTCTTCTGCTGAAAAGAATATCCCCCAATGGTTGGTAGGACATCTATTAG
>MOOZ01000058.1:562655-572697 GCA_002930495.1 Cecropterus lyciades | reverse complement strand
TGATGCTGCTAACAGATTTTGTCACTTTATCGCCTATTACGACATCCATAGGATGAGTTGGGCTGATGCAACACTGACACCACACGACATATTTACATTTACAGCATTTAAATTAGAACATAGCTACAAGTCTATAAAATAGGTCATTGCCATGCTAAAAAAAATATTCATCGATCTACGGCAGTTACTACCTTCTATCATAATTATTGTTTATTTTAATTTTATTTGTTTATCACACACGCGAAAATACAGTTTTGCTATTCTACGTGTGCTACCATAATTAATATGTACTTCTGAATGTGGTTATTTCATTACTAAAATTGGCAACATTCATTCTAAATAACATATACATATATAACATATACAAACAATTAACGCGTGTGTATGATTTATTAAGGCGATTGTTATACAACACTCCATAAGTTATGAGAATTTAGGGATTTGGAGGATGTCCAAACCTACAAGCATTAATATGTCATGTTCAAATCCGAGTTATTTAGTATCAATTTAAATGCCATGAATTTAATAACCTTTTTATTTTATATGATTTTAGAATACTATTATCGCGGTATTGATGAATTTGAATACGTGAGTATTTTGAATTAAATTTTTATATAAATTGTAAATAGTGCAAAGTTTGGTGTGTAAGGTATCAGTTAGTGTTGTGTATTGTGATATATGAACCTTATAAAGGAAAACGAACTAGATGCAATGCAATTGCTTGATACGGTTTCTTTTCCATATAGATAACTCCCCGCCTCTGTCCCGTGTCTGTTACAAATTAAAAATGTTTTTTTCAGACAATAACAGAGATGAAAAAGCGTCC
Organism: Cecropterus lyciades; assembly: GCA_002930495.1. Classification (NCBI taxonomy): domain Eukaryota; kingdom Metazoa; phylum Arthropoda; class Insecta; order Lepidoptera; family Hesperiidae; genus Cecropterus; species Cecropterus lyciades. The sequence continues at coordinate 571,871 of MOOZ01000058.1, read as the reverse complement.
TTGAAAATTAGGGTGTAGTTGCACGCGTGTGGATAAATCCAAACGCAGACGTAAATATGCGTGATAAGAATAAGGTCCTAACTTCAAATCAAAACAAGTTTTAAATTACATTTTCGAGTACGGATCTCCTCACAAACTTTAAATGAGGACAAAACTTAAAAATATTATTCAAATTTAAGAAATCTTTGTATGTAGGTTTTTACACGATGTTTTCCTTTAGCGTCGAATGATAATTCACTTCTATTTCTTTGGTGTTTATATATACATATTTATCTCAAAAGATTGAATAATGCACATTGTCAAATATCGTTTCGGTAAGCGATAAATTAATGTCTAACACACATTTTTTAGATAATTTAGAAACTGGTTCTCTTTGTGATGCCTAAACTTTTTCGACTTTCCTATGACAACGTTTTTAAAAATTGTCATTTATAATCAGTCTAACGCAAAAGCTCTCTGCAGCTAAGTGCATTACTGACGGCAGTCACTAGCAACTGTAACATTATTAAAAGTGTCTTTGACATCAGTCGTTAAAGATAAGATCCACCCTCTTAATTGCCCATCATTTTCACTCCATTAAATAAAAAATGTCGCATGTTTCGAAAAGCTAATCGATCAAACTTAAATTAACTTTAATCACAACAAATTGATCAGAATACAAAATCATATACGAAGAATATTTAAAACCAAAGAACATTAGAAGAATGAAAAAAATATATCAAATACAACATATGTATACTTATGTATGCACGTAGATGGGAGGGCGGCAGTGGCCATTTACCTTCAGTGGAAAACGCTCATTTGCAACATCCAACCTAAAAAAAACTAATTGATTTCGAAACGAAGCTTTACGTTTGCCTCGTGTTATTTAATAACGTACTATAATACGATGATCCGCGTAACGCAGCGGTCACCATACTAGACCGTCGCACATTGGCTTCCGATAGACTTATATGATGAATTTAGATTTCTCTTCTAGGTGTTCGTAATTATCCTTACGTATCCATGGCATCCACGGCACAGCATAAAATCCTGTGGGACTATGAATATAGAAAGCGTTATACTTACTTCTTATTTAATATTATAAAAGCGAAAGTTTTGTTATGTACTCGTTTGTTACTCTTTCACGCAAAAACGACTAGCCGGATTTCAGTTAATTTTGGCACACAGTTTATAACCTGTATTAAAATATAGGATACTCATGTAGCATGACCTACTGATACGGAAGGAAACGACCGCGGCTATGACCTAAGCGGACATAGCCGCGGGAATAAGCTAGTATAACGCTATAAGAGATAGTAAACAGAAGCACCTGAACATTTCTGAAGTGATAAACGAATGCGCTAATTAACCGGCGTCGTAACTACCCAGTCCTCTCAGAGTTATGCTAATTGGAGCGTAAATTAAGAAATGCGAAGGACACCAGCAGTTAATGTTCATCCAGCTATAAAAAAAGAATTAACGCGTGCACGCTACTCTAAGGTTACATATATTGTTGGTGTTATGGATACAAAGATAAGTACACAATCATACAGACCCAGAAATCTACAGAATTTATAAATCGGTACACAATCGGCGTCGAACTCGGGACAGTGGCAGACCGGTATAGTGGTGATACTGCAATCAAGATTGTCGTGCAGTGATCGACGTCTATTTGTCTTTATTCAAAATTGGAGCTGATATGCTACACCAGACGGGTATTTTTTATAATATGGAAATAGCAACCGAAAATTCAGTCTACCTAATGATAAGTAGCCCGATTTTAGGTATGCTAATTTTACCGGCGTTTCATCAACGTTGCGACCCCCGAATCAAATGGAAATGCCTCATACATTTTATTTCCCTTACCACACCCTTCAAATCAAAACGGACCACCCCTTAACTCTACTGTAATATGGCAAAAATAAGTGAGGCGGTGTATTTTCCATCAAAAATACATTCCATCAAAAGTCAAATCATTAAGGATGCTACCACATTCAGATGAGTAGATATAAAATTCCATGTGAAATAACTAGAAATTTAAACGATGTAACTCACATCGCAACAAAACAGAAATATTGATAGTTTTACACGAAAATCATCTCGTGTTATCTCCACTGATACCGATAACTGGACATGTATCGAGGTTGGATGAATAATAGATAATAAACCACTGTGTACACGTCAAGCCGCTCATCAAGGCTTACTATATTGCTCGAATGACGTAGATCGCGAACAATATTAATAATTGATTGTAACAAGGATTGGAAGGAAAATCTAACAGGTATTTTAAAGCTAGCTGTTAATATAGTAACTTTTTTACGTAACCTATTTCTTTTCAATTTTTTTTTATAATATGGTAGTAGCAAACGATTATGTAGTCTTTTAATAATGAGTGACCACTGCAGCCCTTGGTCCTCCATCCATCCATCAGTCAGCCTTTTGAGGTCCACTTCTGGACCTCGAAATATAGGCCTCCCCTAAACGGCGCCACTACTCACGGTCATAATCAACCTTAAATAAGATCAAGTCTTAGCTGAGGTTGGCTACAGATGTTCTGATACTCGCGAGAACTTAGTTCAAAAGCTTTGGATAACTTTGTCTCCCTCACTTTATTTCCTTCCTTACTATAATATCTGTGATATTACAGTAAGGAAGGAAATAAAACATCCCGAGCCACTGAAATTAAGATATAACCAGGAAGGAGAATAGATTGAGCATCGTCGCTAGTCAGACAGGCGGCGCCCGTAGGTGCAACTTTCAAGAAACATTTGCCAACCCACGTAAAATAATAAACGAAGTAAGTTGGTAAGTAAGTAGTCTATATTACAATGATTCGACGAAAAAAATGCTACCAAGGCGAAAGTCGACTGGGATAGTTCTATTCCTAAAATATATACATACATATATATGTGTATATGTATGTACCATCCATCCATTTCATCAGTCATTCGAGGTCTTCTGCTGGAAATAAGCCTCCACTAAACGGCGCCTCCCCAATCGGTCCTGTGCCTTCTGAACCCAACGGTTTCCCGCTGTCTTCTACAGGTCATCGGTCCACCTGGTCGGGGGGGCGATCTGTGCTTATTTGCCTAAACGTGGTCGCCACTCGAGGACCTTTCTTTCCCATAGGTATGTTCATATTATTATATACTAGCTTTTACATGCGGCTTCGCTCGCATTAACTAATAAAATAAACTTGCACCTAACCTTAAAAATTGAAATAGGTTTTCTCCTGAGTCGTGGGTGCCATGTGGGTGCCGTGGGTGCCATGCACACAAAGATGAATACACAAACACCTAGACCCAGAACAGAAATATAAACTCATCATTCAGATGTCTGTCTGGCCAGGGATCGAACCCGGGACCCACTGCGTGTCAGACCGGTGTTGTGACCGCTTCACCTTTTTTCAAAATGTAAAATTCTGTCTCCACATGTTTAGAAATGTAAAAGTAAGGCTGTTTGGGCTGAGTTTTAGGTTGAGGTGGAGCACCTACAACTGATAAGCAATGCGTATCAAATAGAACATAAAAAGCGCAACAACCCTTATCATACCTTAAACTAGAAAACTGCATTCGTGTGCTTTTTATATCCAAATTTCGAATATAAACATTGATTGTTAGTAATAAAAGTAGTAAAAGGCTGGAGAACAATCTGTTCGAGAAAGGAAGTGTACACAGGTAGCGGGTATATCTATTTTTATCGTGGGGTGGTTCTGCGTTTTGGTGAAAAAGTGAGGATATCGGCTGACATACGTATAAAGCGAATATCTGAGTTTTCAATTGTGGTAACGCAGTTGTGTAACTAGGTAACCAAAGACCCTGGGGCAAAAAATAAACTAGGGCCCCACAAAACAAAAATTTAGTTTATTTATATTCCGAATGTTCGAGAAAAATACTATAGTCCGGTTAATCTAGACATTCAAACAGACAAAAATTACCATTAAGCTGTAAATGGGTAAAATTATTGAAAACATAGTTAGAAACAAAATTTCAAAACTCCACAAAAATCCGAGTGTGGAAAAAGTTTTTCAAGGTCAAAGGTTCAAAAATGGGGTTTTCGCAATTTTCACTGAAACGGTAAGTTTTATCATAAAATTACTTCTAACAAAAATTATAAATCATAAAATTATGTATAAAAGGTAACTTTTTTCCTAAGATCATAATATGCATAAGTACGCTACGTATATACATCTCTGAAACTGTAATATAAGTAAAAACATTTTTCTTAACTTCACTTTTAGTCTAATTTGACTGGACTACTAGTTCAATGTAGTTGTAATAGTTTGTAAGTCAGAGTCCAGGTGCCCCCTGAGGGCCCCGGGGCACTGCCTCGTCTAGCCTTATGGTAGCTACGCCACTGTGGTAATGTATCTGTGATCTTCGTGCATACCTTGTATAAGAAAGAAGCAAAGAACAAGCCAGATGTTCCCTCTTAAACTTTTAGTTGTGTCATGTTACTATACAAAATATTTCAACGACAACCTACTCTTAAAGAATGCTCTCGAAGCCATTAATTTTCATCTCTTGTGACGTGAAAAGCATATAGGATTATGTGACAGTTTGCGAATATTGAACAAAATGATAAGTAGAATGAAATTTAATATCAGTACGGCCTTCAGAATGTAACGTAGAAACCAGCGTTGCAAAGAAATAGAAAATCGATATCTAGGAACCATTTTATTAAGTACATATAGATGTACATGATGGATTGCAACGGTCTAACTTAGTCCTCGAGATAGCTAATTCACCAGCTGACTTGACGTTAAGCGGCAGATCTCCTTCACAATCAGAACCTCATTTGTCTTAAAAGCAGTTTTATTCTTTTAGTTTTCCGAATGTGAAGGGGGTAGAGCTCTTTGGGGCCAACAGTGTCATGCGCTATTGTGTTCTGGTCTGAAGGGTGTAAGGGAGCATACTTTTCCGAGGCATTCCATCTTAGTCCTCAGGGATAGCAACACATCTGTGGCCAATCTTATGTGAGACTTTGATCTTACCTAGGTTTGATTACAGATGTCCATGGGCGGCAGTAGCCACTTAACATCAGGTGGGCTGCATGCTCGTTTGCTAGTTCCATACTATAAAAAAAATGTGATGAGACGTGATAGAACCAATATGGTTCGAAGTAATCTTGCATTTCGAAAGATAGCTAGAGTATCCGGGTCGATTTTTATTTGAGGCGATCATCTTAGTTGTCGGGAATAGCAACACATCTGTTGTCGACTTCAAATAGAAACCTTGTTTTATATGAAGTTGCTTGCAGATGTCATAGGCGGCAATGACCATGTACCTTTTGGTGGACTCACTATCATGATATCATTCATGTTCGTATACTAAGTATTTAAATCTTATAAGAAGAAGTCCCTATTATACGGAACTATAAACATGATCATAAGAGAGCATCATCACTTTTTATACATAATCCGTATTTCCAATAACAAAATATATGAGTGTGACAGATAGATACATAGAAAATCCATTTGATTAAGAATTTTCATCAAAATAGAAGTAATGTGATTTATGTTATGAATTTGGACGACTCTATAATAAAAACCAGTTTGAAGCTGTATAATATGCATTTAATAATATAGTATAAAAAGTTTTAAGAAGAAAAAATCAATAACTTTTACTTTTTATGAATCTCTAAATTAAAAACCCTTCCAGACAAACATAGTAACCCCAAAATTATAAATCAACATGTCATGAAATACATTAACAAAACATAATAATACTAGTCTGCAGAAACGTTTGAAATTTTTATTGGCACTCGTACAAAATTGTTATAAATAATTTATAATCCTATCGTAAAAGTGACACTTAAAAACATAGTATCATCATGTCTCCTACACCCAACTTTAAACATAGATATTACTATTTGTACACTAACTGGCAATGAGCACAAACTTAAATCTCCTAAAATATGTATTATGAATAGTTCATGAATGTCATTAGAATAGCTATTCAATTTTATATTTATCGTGTGTAACAAAAAAAATGTTTTAGATATTGTTATCATAGTATTCTACTTTAAGCGCTAATTTGAAAACCTACTACAGCATAAGCTTCGAAAAAATATTGTTTTAAACGTAAATATAATTAAAAATCTACCATTCTAAAAGACATGAATTGCGTTAAATATTCAAATATAATAAATATTCAATTTCTAAATAAGAATTGTGAAAGATGAGTTATGAATGATGATCTTACGAAATATCTACTTCATAAATCTCCCGCTCTTACTAATGTATTTCACTAAATGGCAGTTTCCGGTTATTAATCGTATTTCACATATTAAATAAATATTGTTAGACACCTTAAACGACTAATTATTATTTATTTATTTAACAATCCGATTTTGTCCGCAGTAGTTAACTTTAATATAAATAATACTATGTTTAATAAATGTTATATAATGATTAAATAATTATATTATTACATATACGAGTATATCGGAGACATAATAAATTTATTTTAATAAAGCGTTTCTAAAAACGTTTCTTAAATACGGTTTGTTTAATAATACATTTCAAACATAACCTTATGAACTCTGTCTCTAAAACTTCCTATTATTAGCCCACTCGACGTTGTGCAATGAAAACTATGTAGCCGTGACACATACGTACACATCTAAGCACACCAAACAATCAATGTCTGTAAACTAGTTATAAACACAATGGCACATAAAATGAGATACATTTTATGACTTAATCTTTCCTCAAGTTTAATTAATACTGTGAGCAATAACCAACAATCGGCCTATTAAATGGCACTTCCTCTTTAACAGTCTTCTTTTTATAGCAACAGCATTGACAGCAAACGTAGATTGTAACCACTATTATTAAGGTCACCGGAAGCCACACGTATACTGGTATCCCAGAAGGCTTCATTGTTTCAGCATACTCCTTTAATAACGCGCAAGGTATCTCACTCTTTTCAGTAGCCATAGTAGTATTATGCCATACTACACATTCTTGATCTCTAGTTATCTTGATCGGAGAACCAGTAACATTCATAAATGGCTTGATGTCGATTTGCGATGATGTTATATCCAACGCTGCAGGATCCGGCAAGTGACTCTCGGGGGATCGTTCCATGAAGGATGACATAATGAAACATGGAAAGGGAGTTTCTTCGAAATGTTTATTATCGATCACTTGTAAGGAACACTTTTCGTCCTGGCGGAGTGAATAGAAGTGAGTATACTCCCAATGATCCATCGACGCTCTACCCAAGTTGTAAAGAGCTAATCCGGTTAACAAGTCTCCAAATCTGCCACCGCGTTCACGATATTTGTAGACGTATGTGGGCGGCAAGCTGTGGTACACGGGATATGACACGAAATTATGGCATTTACGACACAAGAAGTTAATTTCACTGGGCGGATGGTACGAATAGTGCGCGTGGTGAGCGCTAACGTGCTGATTGCGTGATTTCATTGGCATATTCTTACTGAATCGTCCGCGAGGTCCACCGCTGATTTTTGCACGCACAGTTATTAAACATGTTAAATAGAAAATAGAGATAATATGGAGAGGTTTCATTTTGCAGCGCGAAGGGCGGGTCACGGCGCACGACTGCGCTTGCCAGCCAGGACATGAGGCCGCTTGGCGCCGGCTGGCCTCTGGCGCCAGTCGGGCGCGCCGCCCCATGGCTCGGTATGAATGGGGAAAACTCACAACGGGCGGTGCTCATAGATTGCTCATAGTGGGTGCAATTTCGCCAGTCTTATGCATAAAAGTGTCAGTAAGTTTATGTTTTTGGAGAGTCATTTACATGTCTTCTTTTTATATAAAATTGAAATAACAAACGAGCATACAGTCCCACTGTTGCTTAGCGGCCACTGCTGTCGAAAATGTACACCACGTGTCATTTACATTGTTTCAATTATCTAAACATGTTACTACTTCATAATTCATTTCGTACCTAAAGGCACCCTTAGAAATAAAAATTCAAATATAATTCAATACTACCTAACTTCTATTTTTCAGTCAGTAAGTAATTTAAAAAGAAAAATATTTTCTGTGTGCAGTGTGTGTGTGTGCTGTGTGTAGGTATTTTTAATTTTATTTGTAACGATAGTTAAGTGTTATTATTTTGAGTTATAACTATTAGCTTTCCACCGATTTTTTAAATAAATACTTCTTATATAAGTAAATACATTAAAGTGTCATCCTTTTCTAGTCTTTTACCTCGTAACAAATTTATATGTGCAAATAAGACAGCCAAATAGCAGATTAAATAGTTCAAAGATATAAGAAGAGACGTGTGAATTCGGCAATCAGGTACATACTCCACCTCTTCGTTCAGAAGCAGCGCACAATGCACGCCTCCGCACAAAGCGAGCGTTTCCTGCAAGATATCGAGATGGACAATTTCCTGAGCATTGTCCCCGAGACGCTGCCAGCGTCAAACATCCTTGGGCTCGTTGGATTACATCACACGTGCGACCGAATGATGGGATATCAAGTGTTGGTAGTGTGAATCGATATGGTTTCATTATACTTTTAACTATGATCAAAGTGACTGTTAAAAATTAAATGTTACAGATTAATGGTTGAAACGCACACTCAATTTATCGAGGAAGGCTACAGGCTGTACAACATCGCATCACCCAATCGAGAGGTCCGAAATTCCAATCTCAGCCACCTCTGTTTTTACTAAAATAATGAGCGTATTATTATAAAAATAACCAGTGGTTTACGGTACAGGAAAACATCATAAGAAATCTTTACATTGACATGAATGAGAAGACATAAAAAAACTCGAAGGCGTGTAAAGTCTACAACTTCGCACTTGGCACTCGCCAGAGCAGTGGACTATGACCAAAAGCCTTTTTACTCTAAGAGGAGACCCGTCCCCAGAAGTAGAACAATAATGGGTTGATGACAAACTATCAAACATAATAGATTGATTAAACACGAAACAACTCATTTGCAAAGAATTACAAATTGATCCTTAATTCTCTTTGTAGATTTTAATATATAACTATATATTTAATAGATAAAACAGTAAACAGTAAATATATTTAATCATTAAATTTAAAAATTAAAAGCTATATTTACTAGAGTTTCAGGTGAATTCTTTACAAATTATAATATATTTATTTATTTCATTATCACTCACCTGATCACTTATAGACTTTAAATTAATAAATCGGTGCCATGTAACTTGGATAATTGGATAAACAAAACAAAACTTTATATAATTACATAAAGCATCACATTATTACTGGTATACA
>MOOZ01000058.1:491974-521156 GCA_002930495.1 Cecropterus lyciades | reverse complement strand
CCGTTCTGACACGCAGTGGGTTCTGGGTGCGATCCCCGGCCAGACAGACATCTGAATGGTGAGTTTAAATTTCTATTTCTGTTCTGGGTCTGGGTGTTTGTGTATTCGTCTTTGTGTGGCCATGGCACCCACGACACAGGAGAAAATCTTAGTGTGGGCTATGAGTATAGATAGGGTTTTTTTTAATACTTCTTCAGGCGTGTCTAGTGATTTCCGGTAGGGGTTAATGGTAGTGGCAGTGGTCGTGGTAGGACTGATGGTGGAGACGGTGATGGTGGTAGGTGGTAGCTAGATAATGCCATAGTTTACTTTTGATAATCCATACTTATTTTTCCCAGTTTTGACTTCAGCCACAGATTTTTTATAATTACACCTAATCGTGAGGCAGGCTGATGTAATAAAGTAACTGCAGTCACTTAAAGAAATGGTAAATGCAGCACCAGATTTGCCAATGCATCTAGAACTTTAAAGGAGAGCATGTCTTGCACCTTTTTTGAAGAACCTCCTTTGAACCTGTCTTAGCAATTCAGGAATCCCTTAGAATAAGGTTCATTCTACATCTTACAGGCTTGTAACAAAAATGCTCTTTACTTGTTATCTGTATACTTGTTTACTTATCGCAATTTGATTTAGATTAGTGAATAATTATCACTTTGTTAAGTAGGTTTTCTCAGAGCTCTTCACTTGTTTGTAGGTAGGTGAAGGCTACAATCAACAAGTAGGTGCTATATTTGTCTAGTTTCTAATATAACTTCTCTCATTTTAGAAAAACCCATAATGAACATTAACCCATACTTGTGACACAGGCCAATAATATCAATATGCAATGGATGGATGAACAAAAAATTTTGCCATGTCTTCATGTACCTAGAGACCATAGTATAAGGTAACAGATGTTTAAGATGCAGACAACGTACCACGTCATTTGTTGGACAAGGAGGCTGTTAAATTTTAAAAATATTAAAAAAGCAACAGACAAAAAATCAGCAAGTTAGTAATCATTTTTCATGTCCTTGTTAATTGATACATTGCAAAAATGGGACTGTTTGATAAAACCATAAATTTTGTAGGACAAATAGTTTTTCGAAAAACTTAGAATATCTTAATGTTTACGAAAAAAAGAACCAGGAATAAATTTTTTCAAAAGTCAAATTGAAAGTTTTGTCAAAATAACATGATGGATCGCTACTACCTTCTTTAGCTACCACAATCGAGTTGGGCTTCTCAAAGAAATGAAGGTACTCTCGCAAAATTAGCTTGATAGAAATAACTGTTAAAAAATGTATGGGGGATCCATAACTATAATAATGGTAGGCAATAAATTTACTATAGGTGATAAAATATTAACAACTTTACCTTGGTAAAAATAGAAGTATTTTGATTGATTTTCCTTATCAATATCGGATATAGCATTGTCTAACATTGATGGGGCTTCCTGTAAAGCGCTCTCAGTCAATGGGAATTCTTCCAACTGATTATCATTTATATCATTTTGTACGAAATTCTCAGCGTCAGGGTTTAAATTAGACTCAACACTTAGTTCTGCCATCTCATCCTGCACTATCTCAATACATGCAGCACCTTCTTCAGACACATCAAACCAATCTAATTTTCTATTATTGCTCATATCCTGCTTTTGAATAACAATAGGAGATATTTCTTCAACTTCTTTCTCTACCATAGGTTGCTCATATTGTGCTCTCAATTTTTCCTCCTTCAATTTGAGCATTTCTAGAGCTTGCTCTAAGTATACTACCTCGGTTGTATCTATCTCTGCTAAAATTTGAGCTTCTAACTCTTTTCTTTCCCTTTCCAAGATGTCAAATACCTATTAACACGTAAAAAGTAAATGTATAGTGACTAAAATAATTCTTTATACAGATGAAATACAAATCATATTAACACTGTTTTGTACAAATTGCCAAGTAGAATCAATATAGTTTGACTCGGAACGTACCAACTACACGTTTTGATGCAATGGTGAGGTGAGTTATATATGAAGCAACCATCTTAAGAGGCCTCAAGAGTAGCATCTGTGTCTGACTTTAAATAGAACCCCTGTTCTATATGATGTTGATTACAGATGGCTATGGGCGTAATGCTACATTGACCATTTAGCATTAGGTGTACCAAAACTTATTTGTAACAAATAAGTTTTGGTACACCTATATCAATCATATAAAAAAACATTGTTTTACCTGTTGTTTCGAAGCTGAGAATAGTTTTGCATAAGGTGCTTCATTAAGACTACTGAGTGGCAGTATGATTGTGTCATCTATATGAGTTATTTGTCCACGAGGGGGTGCTATCTCTACTACAGTAGAGCCTCGCAGACGACGCACTAGGCGCATTGTAACCTGCAACCAAATATTCAAACCATCAAGGATATTTGTATAGGATATCATATGCGATAATATTCTCAGTTTTGATATATCAGTACTATAGTAGAAAAATTTAAAAGTGTAAAATGGAATGCCTCGGAAAAGGATGTCTCCCGTCAGACCAGAACACAACAGCGCATAACACTGCTATGATTGGGCAAAAATAGGTGGTGGTGCTACTGAAGCCGACCACAAAGAGCTCTACCACCTTCAAATTGTCACTTTTATAATATGAGATGTACTTAAAGAATAGCCCAATTACAAAACCATGACATGTATAACACTGAGTTATAAGGAAACCCACCTCATCGGCGGGCGACTCCCACTGCACCATCTTAGTGGGCTTCATCTCGGGCACTTGTATGGGTGTAGAGCAAACAGGGCAAGGCGGAGGTTGTTTGTCATGAGTGGCCGTGTAGTGCAGCATACACGCCCAACAATACACATGGCCGCAGTGGCCAACCCTTCCAGCCACTGGTGCACCGAGGCATATTGGGCATTCAGAACGACCAGTACTCCTCACTACCTGTAAAAAAAGAAATGTTCGATAGTCTAATTTATTGTACATGGAATTTTATCTCACATGAAGAAATAGAAAATTATTTTATAAAAAATTAGAAATGTTTGTTGTAAGTTACTGTACACAATCATTAAGAATATGGATATAAACGTCGCAATCAGATGTAAGTAAGTTACTTGACTTATCCATATATTAATATGTGAAGCAAAACATTTGGAATCCTTTTTACAAAAATTGCACACACAGAGGAGTATATAATTTGGCACACTTATAGTTTATAAGTGCAGAACGCTAATATTTTTCAATAATAATGCTTAATAAGTACATTTAATCAATAGATAAACATTACATACACTACCATGTATTTGACACACACAAACACACGTATTTGTTACACGCTGACTTTGTTGCTCAAATTGTCATATATCAGATGTGTATGTCAAATAACGCGTTATTGCTTTTAAATGCAGCTTACTCAATTAAATCTCATTTCACTATAATGTCATTTTAAAAAATATACAAAATACAAATAAAAAAATTTAAAATTTACAGAACAACATGTACAGAGGAAAATACGTATAAAAAGTCTGTAGTAGAAAAAAAATATATTTGGCTATAATTACGGTCGAATTTCGACCGCTGCGAAGGGCAACTAGTTTTAATAATTATGTGATGAAAAATCTAAAAGTATATGTTTTTGATAGTTTTCGTAAAGAACAAATGCAAAATAATATACTTAATTTTACAGATTCATTGTTCTCTCTACATCTACATCTCTTGGATAGTAAATAAAAACTATTAGGAGTGTTATATCTACGTGATATTACGATGTTAACTTATGCGATGACATCATGAGTCAAACAGAACTACAGCGGTGACAGTTTCCGCGCGAAAGTTATAAATTACAAGTCATTTTAGGGCACTTTGCGTTTTTGTTAAATTTTTATAGTTTTCACAAATGACTTGCAGAATAATGTGTTTTCAATCAATAAGGTCAATGTTACTCTTTATACATAAATTGTAATTTATGTAAAAGATTAGATAGATAAAAATTGTTATCAGCTTATCATTGCGAACTTACAATTTCCTCTACTTGATCCCACTTTATAGGCAAGTCAGGGTCCAACAGATTGACTTTATAGTCTCCATCTTCCTTCACCACAAACTGACAACTAAAAGCAAAACAATTATTAACATTTTAAAATATAATATCGTAGCACCTGAACACTTAAGCCCAAAAATAATTTATTATCAAAGAAACATCAATGTGTTCATACCTGTCATATTGTAAAAAATTAAGATAAGTTCCGTCTGGCTTGATTAAGGAACAGCATGCTCACATAAAAATATATATATATATATCAAGTATTCTTTCCTCAAAATTGAATCATACATTATATATAGCAGTGTTATACCGTATAAAATAGCATGAGACAAAAACCCCTTATAATGTCCGACCAAAGCTTAGGCTTCGGCTTCGATCACTTTTGGCCAAAAAATCTTCGGCAAAACCTTCAGCTTTGGCCAAAATGGGCCAAAGTTTTAGCCGAATCCAAAGTTTCTTCCAAGCGCCCAAATTGAACCAACTATAATAAATACACAATTCAGCGATGGAGATGGTGAAGTGCAAGGTTAAGCGAAAACTCCATTGTGAGCTTGAGTTGCCAGTTGTAAAATATATGTAATTTAAATTATTCAAACTGTCATCCTTTTAGAAAAGTAGCAAAGTCAGTAATCACCTCTAGAAGTTATTTGTAAATAATCAACATCGATCTTCATCTACAAGTTTAAATAAAAAATCACTTTTAGCCAATTTAGAACTGAATTTCTTATAGTCTTTGAACATTCGGCTTCGGCAGAAGGTTCGGCCGAATAATAGGCTTCGGCGTCGGCCAAAAATTGACCTTCGGTCGGACACTGCCCCCTTACTATATGAGAACATTTGTGGCGACTGTCAGCTGTTTGATTTATACTTTATGCTATACACATAAAATGTGGACTATAATATTATTTACTAAAACAAACAGAAATACAATACATTAAAACTATCTTACTAAAAATGTGTTTTTTAAGTTTATATAGATTTTTTTAGGGTTCACAAGCCCCTCACGGAAAAACACTGATGTACTGAATCATAGAAACAAAATATTTTAATTTAACAAATATAACCTAAAAGAGACTAAGAATAAAAGTATTGAAGTGTTTTGCCTGTAATGTAATTATTTTGTTATTCATTATGGATATGTATTAAGGCACATAAAAATACTCACTATGCCCTTAAATACAGGCCATGCTCATGTTTATATGAGACACGGTGATTCTGCCGCCGTGGAATAGGAACATTGCCCCTCCTATCCTGACCACCACGAGATGGATACATAAAGTTCAGCAAATGGTTCAAGTTTTGCTTTTTGCTGCCAGGCACAAAAACAGAGCCAATTTCTGGCTCCTCATCCTCTTCTATCCTAAAATTGGAAAAAACATTTAAGTTTAGCTGTAATATCTACAATAATATTTATTCTTTCATAATAAGTAAAAATGAGCCTGATAGTAAGTACCTGCAGCCACCCATGGACATCTGTAATATGTAAAGATATGATGTAGGCCACAGGTACAGTGCAACCCCAGGGAACTAAATTTTGGAGTACCTTTAATAACTGTATTGATCTTACAACATTCTCTACATCAAAATGCACAAACATCATCATACATCAAAAACATAAGCACGGGTGTATTAATGATAACAGCTAACAGAGAGCATTGATTATCACCAATGACCATAGCAACGTCTTCCTGTCTAAGCACAGCATCTCAAAGATTTAAACCCTTATTGACTTCCTACAACATCCACATGAAGAGAGAGACTTGTGATATTGAAAATAAACTCCACACAATCATAGGACGACCAGTGTGATGGAGCAGTCACTACCGGTCCGTATTCAGTATGTTCTATCCCTGATCAGACAGACATCTGGATGAAGTGTTTGGTTTGGGTGTTTGTTTCGTCTTTCTGTGTTCATGGTACCCATGGCTCTGAGGTAAAATTGTAGTGGGATACTGTTTGTGTAGCGAAAATTGTGTGTGTGTAGATGTACGAGTGTAGAAAGCATTTTTTTTAAATATATATTTGATAAAATGGATACCCGGTGTTCTGCGCTCCACCCATAAGTGAACTGGAGGGACCACGATTCTGTGGACGTCTGTCGATCTGACCCCGACCCCTCTGTGGTACCACATTTCTGCGATTTGGTTCATTTTTCTGAACATTGTTTCCTTCTCGTTTTGTGTTGTTCCGTGGCCAAGGTTTGTGTGTCAATTCTATAATTATATACATAAAATCATTTGACATTATGTCTAAATGTAATAGTGCTGTTTTATCAAAATTATGACCATCTTAATATTATAAGAGTTGCTACTATTCATATTCATAATTGGTGAAATAACTAGATTATAAGAGATAGTCTGCTATGACGCCGATGGTGATCATCAAAACCACCGGACCGATTCTAATGACTCATTTACTAAGAAAGTTACGTTATTTCAAAATAATGTTCAATTATTGTGTCAATATATGGTGCTGTAATGCGTAACATAATAAGGAAAAACAAGTTTCAAAATAAAAACATCTGTCACGTTCAAAATAATGAGCAATAAAAAATGACAACAGAGAAAATGTCATGACCTTCGGAGCTCGCTCACCTGTGCTCTTTTTACAGTCGATGGATGTAGTCCTCGACTGTTGAAGAAACGAACGATTTAAAGATTTCTTGTCCATTCTGGCTTCCTCCAACATCCACACAACCAGCTGAGCGGGATATTCCGCAAGGAGACGACGATAATACGTTCAGGGCCGACATTTTAAAAAGCCATGTTTATAATACAAAAAGAAAGACAAAATATATCTTCCTCGACAAACTAATTTACCAATCGGTAAATACTCCAAGCGGTAACTTAAAACACAATAAAGGGAGTACTAACTACTCCCTTTCGCCGAAACGACGAAAATCGCAATAGAAAACTGTTTTTAAACTCGCCACAAGTAATATGGCGACCAGACCAGCCGGCAGCCAGCCAGATAAAACAAATTGCGCACTTTCTACGGACTTATTTAATTTTTTTCTTCAACTTGGGATGTGTTTTCAAAATAAAATAAAATATTATTAATTATAATAATTATTATAACTTTTATGATTGACGCTTACAGTATTTAAATTTTAAAAGTATTTTAAATGACTATTTCCTTTGAATTTGGATATCTTTATGATTTGTCTATGTCATATTTCTAAAAAAATATTAATTTTGCCTACGATATTGTACGGAGTAAACTTCTTCATCGTATTCTTTTTAAAATTTCATTATTATATTTTTTTCAGTATTGTCTTCGAAAACAATAAAAGTTTGAAAAGAAAACATAAATTAAAAATAAAGATGCAATGAGAAACATATTATAAGATGCCATGCTATGTTGAATAAAAGTAAAAAATAAACAAGGTACATTAGTTTAAATATTTTTAAGGCATAAAGTCTTCTTAAAAAACTGTTTTAATATTTTTTTTGTTGTTTGTTATATGCATTTTATCACGTGGTAATATCACGGCTGTTTGATAATAGTATTAATAAACTAAAAACCAAATTAAAAAGTATTTTATGTTTGGCGGTAAAAGTAAATTTTTGTGGCTGTGTTGAAAGAAGAAAGAAGAGCGCGAAAATTTAATTGATTTTACGTGCAATTTAATTAAAATTGAGCATATATTCATTCAATCTGCACCTAATAGAAATGACAGCGAGGGACAAAGTAAATTTGCCTATGGGGAAGGCCCGTGAACCAGATGAGGCAGCTCGACAACCAGATGTGCGTATTTAGATATTAATACACATTTACACAAAATGGATTTCGATAATAAGTCGCAAACACCTTGATTATATCAAACCAAAATAATCTAAGAAAAGGATTGATTATATTATTCACACCAAAATTAAAATAAATAAAATGTCAACTTTAAAATATCTAAGTTAACATTGAGTGAATGAAGTCGCATTATACTTTATCAAAATATTTTAAATTGCAGGTAGAAAACCAAGTAGTCCTAACTAATAATAAAGGAGCACTCGCCATAAATAAAAGGTATTCGTTATCATTAATCCATTAGTCTCTCACATCTAGACGCAGATGTCATTTTTTTCAAATAAATATGGTATAGAGTTTAAACCATGCGAAAACCCAAAACACACCGAATATCTATAAAAAAATATGGAATGAAATATCTTTATTTTGCATAGGCCTACGGTGGCACTTAGAAATTGTCAATTACAATATTTTTTCTTACACTATCACCGGATCGGAACACGACTCCAACTGAGAAGATCCGGCAAGAAACTCAGTGGATCTATCTTTTTTTCCTTGTATTACTTTGTATATATATATATTTTTAACCATCTTGTTTATTACATGGGCAATAATAGCTAGCTCCAGCATCTTGCCTTACATTTGACTAAATTGATGCAGAAATAACATACCTACTCGTCTAAGCTTATAAAACCTGTAAAGTACTTCACATTGTCTTATAATATGTTTGTATAATAGTCATGGAAGGTGATAAAATGATGTAGTATGGATTCGATCGTAGATGTACCAAGATAAAATTATTTCTAGCTTTAAGCTGTTCTTGCGTTTAAGTGGGCGTGGGGACCGAAGAGGCGAATATCTTAATCTTCAGGAATGGCAACGTATTTGTGATCGTCGTCAGGTAGAATACGTATGTTCAAGGTCTGAACCACTTTATGCGCGTTTGCTACTTTAATATAAAAATCTGTCCAAATAGATACCTGCAATGATTAATCGAAAGAACCTTAAAATCGTGAACGTTATACGTTGGTATGCAATTAGAATAAGCTTTTGGAGGAATCAACGTCACATCTTCCCTCATAATGCTTAAATAGTAATGTCCGTCCGAAGCTTCCGCTTGGCCTTCGGCTTCGGCTACATTCGGCCAAAAAATCCACCTTCGGCACAACCTTCGACTTCGGCTGGCTGCCCCTTAGAAGAGCGGTCGGTCACAGATAAAAAAATGCATCTACACTTTTCAAAAAAATTACGTTGTATGAGAAATTTCAAAAATTATGTGACAGAGTCCTCAAATAATAACTATTTCTTGTCTTTTATTTGTAATTTTTACCACTACTACTAATGTGAGATACTCAAAACCACGATTAAAATAACAGTCTCAATCTGCCCAGACATTCTTGATCTGCCCCTTCTTATAGAGAATCCTGGCTACGCCCTCCAAGTTATACGCATCCAAGATATTCCACTCGGTCCTCGGTGGCAATGCATCTGTAGTTAACCTCAGGTTAGACTAATGTTATCTGAAGTTGATTGTAGACATCCATAAGAGGCGGTGGCCAATTACAATCAGGTAGACTACATGTTCCGTTGCTACATCTAAATTATAAAAAGTAACGTTACAAATATTATTTTGTATATATTATACTTATTTATTATTGATGTATAATAGCGCGCACAAGAACCTTCTGAGTCAACCTCCTGAAGCTTTATCTCATAAGCAGAAATTACTTTGGCTCCAACAACGTCGTACAGGAGGATTGTGGGTGCAATGTGATGATTGTGACAGCTGGCGCTACTTGCCACGAGTGCTCGATCGCCACGAACTTCCATCAAAGTGGTTCTGCTGGATGAATCCAGGTCAATTTATTTATTTATTTTACACATAAAATGGTGGTAATACGCAATACCTACACCTATCTATTGACCTACCAAACTGTTCCTAGTACCTAATTATTGACGCTACAGGTTTATATTCGTCGTATAATAAGTAGGGTATAAGCTTAATAAAATAACAGACCTAAAATAGATACCCCTATTTGAGGTTTGTAACATAGCCATACGATCAATAAACTTTTCCCAGAACGTGTGACAATTCAAATTGGACATTCCATCTATGGGGCCCTAACCAACGCAAAGTAGATCCCTATAATCTTATCTAACTTAATCAGATAAGTTGCTACACCTACAACCAGTGTATACTGGGTTAGAATACCTCATGAGATATATATATAGAGATTATAAAATGTATTTCGCAATTGATCCTGAACAGAACAGAACTGCTTGGTCCGTGCCTTAATATCGGTGTCATGAAAAATGAAAATCAACTTTTTTCCCTGTCCCTTTAATCTTAGCTATTAAAAAGTGTGTAAGTTAGTATGTATGTTAGTTAGTATGCATGTATTACAGTTAAACTTTTGTAGTGTTATTCCTACAATAAGTTATTGTTTTAGAATCATCTTTATCAACATGTTCGGCACCCGAAGCACCGATCTGCATACACGACGAGGAAGACCTGATACATGCCGAATACGCAGCCGGGTCTGTGGTTCTGGCGAAGATGCCAGGTTTCCCTTGGTGGCCTGCTATGGTTGACGATTGTCCAGACACTGAGCAGTATTATTGGCTGGATGGCTTCTCTGATATTCCTGTACGTTCCTTAATTTTGTAATATCTCTTGTTTCTATTCTGCTAATTACGAAATCCATCTAATTACGATGTCCATATCCATCAGTTTTTCTCCATCCATATCTCAGCCATTTCATGTCCACTGGACTTATACTTGTCCTTAATGGAAGTTTTTCCTAATAGTGACCGCCTTGCATGCGTGTTGGTAGCCATAGTAGATGTCGATCTTCTGGATCTTTCTTCTTGATAACCTGCTGCAACGTGCAACCAAACGGCACGGCAGAAACACTTAACGTGAATTTCATGTTATAATCGGAATTATTTTCAGACTCATTATAATGTAGTATTTTTTGACGCTATTGATGTAACAAGAGCATGGATTACGCCTGAAAATTTGATTCCCTACAAGGATAAGAAAAAGATTTTGTCCAAGTCCTTAAAAATTGCAAAGTACAAAAACCGCTTAAATGAAGCTTTAACTCAGGCTAATGATGCCGAGAAACTTACACTTGCTGTTCGATTAGCAAAGTACAGTTTTATAACTAGGTTTAACGGTAAAATATTAAGCCCAAAGAAAATAAGCAAGGCGGTATTAAAAAAATACCAAAACAAAATGAAGAGAAAATTACTTATCGATTTTATTGCCGAAATGACTGATTCAGAAGACGAAGTAGATAATCGTGCTCAGAAGATAAAAACTAGTAAGAAAAATATAAACAAAAACGCAGATGCAAAAGTTAATTTAAAGTCTCATGAACCTGATCTTGTATTGACTGAAACTTCAACGGAACATTCGACGAGAATTTTAACAAAAGAATTGAATTCTTTAACTGTTCAAATGGACAGTAATTCAGGATTGATTCAAAAAGTTCTTACCGGAGGTTAGCAAAATTCTTTAACAATTGGATGTATGCTTCCGATCGTACTTATAATATTTACATATGAAACAATGTTTACAGTAAGAATTAGTTCTGTCGTAAGATTGATTTATAATTTCTTATCAGCTTCAAATTTACTTATAATACTAAAATTGTTTTGTTGCTTATGATGTAAGTAATTACGCGTACAGTACTAACAGTGCATTCATTTCTATATGCATATATTTTCAGCCTCCAATAATTCCAATAAAGAACAAGAAAACAATTATCTTAGTGTTTCCCATATAACTGAAAACTTGCGAAGTTTAGAAGATGGCCAAAACAGCGATGATTTCGATTTTTAATATGGAGACCATAAGTGTGGATGTCTTAAACATTTAGAATTTCTTCAAAGATATTTATTAATTATTTGTTCACTTTCATTTCTTTATTTAATATTGCGCTAATTTATGAACTAAAGTTGTTTGTGTAGTTACATAGACATAATATAGTGTCAACTAAATACAAAACGCATTATTATTTTTGGATTCCTTTAATGAACTTACTATTACAATAGTTGAATTACTGACTTATTTTTCAAAAGCCTTTGCTCCCAATACTGAATATTTCACATGACAATTTTAGAACGGCCTGTAATTTAGTAAATTGTTTACATTATTTATGGACTTTGAATCTAACACTTTAAAATAGGCACAATGTATTATTCGGGGAGTTCCTATTATCCAGAAGTATTTAGAATAAGTTGAATATTAAATCCATACTAATTTTCTAAATGATGTATTTTTAAATGCGTTACATAATAGTCTACCATCCTATTCTTAAAATAAAATATTTCACTTCTTGGAGCCGGCAGCTGCAGCCTTCTGTCTTGCTTTCTTTCCTTCCAAAAGTTTAAGCCTGTCATCTTCAGATAAATTCTTATTGATCTTAGTTATAACACCAGTTCCCAAGGTTAAGTCAGCAAGGCGCAACGTGAACCTTTGTCCAGCCTCACACACCATAGGCTTAAGGAGTTTTAAATGTAACCTGCACAGAAAGTAAAAAAAAAATTACACAGGTTTTCTTAGTGAGACATAATTCTTGTAAAATGTTTACTCTTAAGTAATTTTAAATTATTAATATTTAATTAAAACCTAGACAATCATGGATTTTATAATAGACTTCATAAAAGGAGGTAGTTCCATTTCCCACTGTATGTATATTTTTCTTATGAAAGGAACATTATGTAGTCCATCTCCCTGTATCATATCAAAGGTAGCTTGAGAAAAGTTTAATAATAAATAAATGTAACTTACGTAGAATCTTCACCAGGCATAACCATTTCTTTGTCAGGTACAGTTACTTGTGTAGCGCAATCCCAAGTCATTGAAAACATCTGAAGCTGAATAAATGATGTGAATGGCTTGGCTCGGCCACCTTCCTCCTTGCTTAAGATATAAACAGCAGCTTCTACGTTGTCATGAGCTTTGACTGTTCCAGGCTTTGCCATTACCATCCCACGTTTGATCTGCTCTCTTTTGATAGAGCGGACAAGCGCACCAAGTTGATCACCAGCTTGTGCTTCTTCTAGTGTTTTATGGAACATTTCCACCCCAGTCACGGTTGTTTTCATTACCTTACCATGTCCCACAATTTCACATTCAGTACCTTTTTTCAATACACCTACAAAGAAATTTTCATAAGAATAAATGTTAAGTGCACATGGTTTTAAAGTTGCAGTACATTGTATAATATAAATAAATATTACCTCTGTGGAGACGTCCAGTAATGACGGTACCACGTCCAGGAATAGAGTGCACAGATTCTACAGGCATTAAGAAGGGTTTATCTAACTCTCGGATAGGAGTAGGTATGAATGTGTCTACTTCTTCTAACAGTTTAGTAATGGCATCGGCACCAATTTCGGGGCTTTTCCCTTCCAAGGCACATAGAGCAGAACCTAAAAATTTATCAGTTTGATAATTGTAAATATTTATTCTTATAATATTATTTATCAGACATATTTTGTTTGTGATCCTTACCCTTAATGACAGGAATACTATCACCATCATATCCCATCTCAGTCATGAGCTCTCTAATTTCCATTTCCACAAGTTCCACCATCTCATCATCAGCAGCATCAACCTTGTTAATGAATACAACAACATGCTGAATGCCAATTTGCTTGGCAAGCAATAGATGTTCCCTTGTTTGTGGCATCACACCGTCGGTAGCTGCTACAACGAGAATTGCACCATCCATCTGTGCAGTTCCAGTGATCATGTTCTGAAATAACCACATACCCAAATAGTTCATTATTTATAGCTAATATTGTACAACAGGTCATCTTATTTTCAATTCAAGTAATGCTAGAATCTGCTTATGCTACTGTATTGAAACATCCTTAGGGACACTATGAGAGGGTGTGTATTGGGTGACAGTGTGTCATTGTGTAACATTTTTTGCAAAGAAAACAGTTACGCTTCTTCATTTAATAAAAATAATGATGATAATGAGGTATTTTTATATTGGTCTTCATGTTTCTATGGCATGTATAGAGGAAAAATCTTATTGTGCATTTACATATTAGAACAAGTTTTTTTATGAATTGCATTTATAGCAATTGTCACCGATGTGTAAAATATGATTATACCTTTATGTAATCAGCATGCCCAGGACAATCTGTATGACCATAATGCCTAGTGTCAGTTTGGTATTCAACATGGGCCACATTAATGGTGATACCACGAGCTTTTTCCTCAGGTGCATTGTCAATATCTGAGTAACCTTTCTTCTGTGCCAAGTTACGATCAGCTAATACTGTAAATCAAAATAATCGCTTTAAAATATCTACATAATATGGTCCCTAGAATAGTTATAGTGCATCCTTCGAACAAATGGATTTTTCTAATTACAATCATATTATAATTCAGAAAAGGCAGATATACAATCTACTTGTATAACTACTTTATAATATATTAACAAAAATCTCACCTTTGGTAATAGCAGCAGTTAAAGTCGTCTTTCCATGGTCAACATGGCCTATGGTGCCCACATTACAATGAGGTTTGTTTCTCTCAAATACCACCTTCTCTGCATAATTCCGCCGAAGTACAACACTTAAGGGACTGAAGCTTTGAAGACTGTTGGTGCTTCGTAAGTATGATTGGTTTTGCTTCAGTATAAGTTTAAGAGCTGAAAAATAAATTGTCCAGTTAAAAGCATCCTGAAGCGCAATCAATGCAATTCTAACCTATAACATTTTATAACACAATTTATCATGGTTCATTATAATGCCAATCAATATTATTAACTGTTCAAGACATAAAAGGTTAACATACAAATATTTATGCTGTGTACTTTTCTGTATGCCGTACCTATTGTTTCTTTTATATAATAGATACATACAGTACATAGTGAGTATAGGTTAAGAAAATTTGTTAAACAAACATGTATGGTAGCAGTTATAAAGAATAAAAATGCCACCTTAACAATTAAACAAAATATAAATATGTGTAATAATACTAAATTACCTGGATTTACCAAACTTTTAGCGAATGAGATAGTAGCCATTCTCGCGGCCAAGGAATACCGAACACAAGATTTAGCTTTTCCGCACTTTCTATGACAAATACGTTGATAATATAAATGTAATTAAGACATTTATTGAAATAATTTTCAACGCATTAAATTAAATTCATCACATGTAATGAAACTTCGAAGTATTTTTCACAGTCCTTAAGAATTCTAACTTCGATAAAATGATTTTTAATATCAAAAGTATTGCAAGTAAAAAAAAATTAAATGAAATAAATTTGTTTTCTGATTTTGATGAGAATCCGTACATAAATTAACATATTGTTCAATTTGTGTTAATATATAAAATAATTTCGTGTAAAGTTAATTTTACCCAATGTAGAAATTATCTAATGCAAGCACTGAAGCTGTCAAAGGTTGGTTCTTTTCTGGTATAATCCAGCAGCCGCTATATCAGTTAGTACAGGGGCAATTAAAATAATAGCAGCTCAGATGATAATTATGATAATAAAATCACAAGCAATTAATCTCTTTATTATAAATAATTTATAGTTCAGACATACTTCCATACTAGCAACTCCCAAAATATGTATTATGTAACTTTTGATAAAATGGCGCGTTTTCGAATATTAACGACATGTCCTAAACGTAGGAAAGAATAATGATAATTTAATATACATATTTACTAGAGTTAATTAATTTCAATAAATATTGCTAGCTTATTTAGCGAATTATTAATTATAAAGCAATTTAATAAGATTTCATTTACACGAAAGTGAACTGCATAAAGAATATATTTAAATTGATGTATTATTTAAATTAATATCTGAATTATTATTAAACAAAAGTAACTAACCATACTATAGGTACATATTGAAAATGTCAGAAGCATTGTACAAAAATTAAAAACAAAAGATTTAGGAACACAATCTAATAAATTCGAATAAATATACCTCAAGCAAAACACAAATAACAGGTATAAATAAATAAACACTGTATTGTCTTTTACCTTTATTCAAAAAGTATCACCACAATTTATAGAGTGAAATATTTATTGTTCTCAAGTGAAACAAAAATATGAGAAATAAATTAGGAATTAAAATGTTACATGGGCAACCCTAACATTTAGTTTTACAGTTTTACTTTACAATATTGTAACATAGATCATGCATGCAAACTGATTAAATTTTACAAGCACACATTGAATGATGATGATAATTTATCACAAGCTTATGAACTCTTAAGGTCCATGGCTACAAAGATCTTACCTTAGTAATACAAATACTATCTACCTTATAGTTTTACGCAAAACAGGTCGCATCACAGTACAGAACAGATTTTATGCATGATTTGGTTAGTATCTTACAAAAGCTAAGATATACGGACATGAATATAGAAAGAAATTAACTATACAATTAATAATATTCACACAATGAAATACAGTTCTTAAAATGTCATGTTGTTAAATTAATCCCAATTAAGATTTTTCTTGACCTGGTATAAAGATATTGGTTCTTCCAATTTTGTATTCAGCTTACAAAAATATTTGAAACCTAATGGAATGAAGTTTTAAAGAAATTGCATACACATTTTAATATGTGTAACCTCCGCATGAGCTTAATCACAATAACAATAGGGCACTGGGAATTTTGCTGACAGTTTTGTTTACAAGTCTTCATCCTCTTCAGGCAGGGCAGTGTCTTGCGCTTCTTTGAGATCTTTCTCGATCTGGTTCTGCCATTGGGGATCCATTGTTACCTCCGGAGGAACCAGTGCTGGCATAGCAACAAACTCTAGGTTGCCATCACCAATCAATTTCCTTGCTAGCCATAGGAAAGGTTTTTCAAAGTTGTAGTTTGATTTGGCAGAGATGTCGTAGTACTGAAATACAATAAATATAATTTAGTGAGTATAATACAACTTAGATAATAATACTTTGAACACTTTGATTAAAATAATGGTACTTCATAATAATTTTGTCACATTACATTTATATTTTACTATATTTATTTTTACAGATCAGAGTTATAAAGTACAAGCATGTGTAACTAACCTGTAAATTCTTTTTTCTGTGGAACACAATAGTTTTGGCTTTGACTTTTCTGTCCTTGATGTCTACTTTGTTTCCACATAGCACTATTGGGATGCCTTCGCACACACGCACTAAATCTCTGTGCCAGTTGGGAACGTTCTTGTAGGTGACACGGGAGGTCACGTCGAACATAATGATAGCACACTGTCCCTGAATGTAATAACCGTCACGTAGACCACCGAATTTCTCTTGACCTGCCGTGTCCCAAACGTTGAATCTGATGGGCCCTCGGTTCGTATGGAACACTAACGGATGTACTTCCACACCTAATGTAGCGACGTATCTTTTCTCGAACTCTCCAGTCAAGTGCCGTTTTACGAATGTAGTTTTGCCGGTACCACCGTCTCCGACCAGCACGCATTTGAATGTGGGCATATCATCTGCCATTTTGATTGTTTTGTTCCTTTAATCCTGTAAAATTAACAAAGTACTCGGTTAAAAACTTACGCATTATAATTTGACATGACGCACCATATTTGTACACTGCAAGTTTAGTCAGTTGATAAGATTACTGTACTGTAATGTTTCAAAACAAATAAGACGTTAGTTGCACTATAATTCGTAGATAAAACGAATAAATTAAATGTGACAAGTTACATTTGTTTTAAGTTTTACACTGAATGGCGCTCAACCATCCTCACAGGAATTTAGCTCGATGGTACCGAACATAAATTGGAAATACTCATAAACTACGTGAACTATACCCAAAATATATATAGCACCTTAAAGTTATTCACGCATATAATATCATAACAGGAAATAAAAACACAAATTACCAAGATTATCCAAGAAATTCGAGATTTAACTCTGTATTCTCTAAAGTCGTTACGGACCACAATGGCGTCACTTGACTAAACGGAAGATTTCAATGACAGCGACAGGCGCACTGACACTAGTAGTCAAGTTAACTACATTTAATGTTTCCGTGCTAAAAACACAGTGAAATTGTATAGCTTAAAAGTAAATTTGAAACAAATTATTAAATAAGATAAAAATATTCAAATCATAACATGTCGAATTTCTCGCAAAATATCTTTACCAGATTTAAATAGGAATGAAATAACTTTTCGTACCAAACTGCTGTACCGACATATTTTTGACGTCACTTTCTTCGGAATCTATTGTGGCGCCACCTACAACTCAGTTTCTGAAAATTACTTCATTTCAGTAGACTGACGGATAGTACAGAAGTTTCGTTTCGTTCGTTCGTTGTATCGATTTTTTGAGTGAAGTGAACTAGTGTTCGTGTCCTTTAGTTTAGTGACGTTTGTTAGAAAAATATCTGTGAATGGGATTGTGTAACAAGATAAAACGTTTATTTGGTGTGTGATATTCTTAAAAGGATGACGAAGGACAGGTTAGCGGCGCTTCAGGCGGTAAGCTGTTATCTCATTCCTCTCAACTCTTGAAATAACCAATGGATTTTATGACCTCGAAATTGCAAAGAAATGGCATTGAAACCACGCGACTCTGGCTGTTGTTTTATCGAAAGAGCTGGAATTCATTGGTTTCACGTTAAAATTTAATAGTAAAACATTCTAATTGGATTCATTTTCTGGTCGCCCCACCCGTAAGCCTGTGACTCCTTCAGTGAATGATAGTTGTCGGTCTGTCATTGAAGCGCGACAATTTGTTGAGTTCCGCATTGGAATCCACTGTTTTGGTATCTTTATTATATCAGCGTTTTGGAATGTTTTTTTATTGTAGAACGAATAATATATTATTCACACACTTTAAGCCAGTAGAATTTAGCATATCTACTACCTACCGAATAAAAAGTTTAGCTCTTTCCTAAGTATATGTAACTTTGATGAATTAAAGAATGTACCAACTCCTTTTTCAATGTTTAAAATTATTTGTAATGTAAGAAAAAAATTTAATACCTATTGTTTGATATAATGCTAACAAATATTATATTTATTAAACATTATCATATCAGCTACTGATAGACAGCACACAATATTTTTATCTAGATAAATAATATATTTGTACATTGTATATAACCTTTGCTTACGTTAAGTAGTACTTAGAGTAATCACATAGTAAGTTCTTACTAAGTATCCATTAGGGAATAAAACTACTGCCCTTTAGTAGTCATTCAGTCCAAATAAACTTTAAATTCTGATAAGTGTTAGGTCATACGGCAGTATGTAGGTGTATCGAAAACCCATAGTACATTCTGATTTATTCAACTGTCGGATAGAATAAAAAAAAAATAGCTATCAATTTTGGTAGTGGGTGCTACTTGAATTGTCCTTGTGTCTATTGCACCTACTACATGGGGATTACTAATATAACATTAACTCATTTAAGTTTTAAATAAATTAACATGTAAATGTTTCGATGTATGTTATCTTATCGCTCCATTAGGACTGCCATGCATACTTTAATATATAGTATTGTACTATGTTTTTAACGACTAAACTTTATATTATAGAAAAATAATCATACTAAATATTATAATACAGAAGATATTTTATTGTCATTGGTATTTAAATGACACATTTTTTATGTGTAGTGGGTTCCTAAGAAGTTTTTTAGTAAAATATAAAGTACCTATGTAGTTGTTGTTTATAAAGAGACAGTGGAAAATGAACTAAATAGGTCATCAGGAAGAAAGAAAAATGTATATAAACTTAGTCTATAATAAAGTGAGCTGATGAAAAATAACTGTGTCCTCTATTTTCAGTATGTTTTTAATAGAAACAATTAATAATTAAAAAAAGTTGGTACCTAGTATGTTGTAATGAAGTTTGATCGTACATAGTAACTGAGTCAATCAGAGTGAAAGAAAGACTTAGAAATTCATTCCATAGACTTATATTTAAATTAATAAAACATTTTGGATATGTTATGAAGTTATACATATATAAGGTAACTTATTAAAGTTGCCTAAAAATTTGGCTGAAGATTAGTAGCAGAGATAAATCCTGTAAATTATCATAATCAGTATGCATGATGTATTGTTTAAATTTAGTTTCTAGTGGTCTTCACCTCCAGACTTGTTTTGTTAAAAGAATTAAATTAAATCTTGCAATACTCAGAATGTATAATTGCTTTTCAAATGATGCATATTGAATGGAATTTATGAATGTGAATGATAATAGTTATTTGTGATGGTTGCGTATCGGGCATTATCAGAGTAAATAAAATCTCTCTTTGAACATAGATACAATAAAGTTAACAAAGCACTAGCCTTCAAATAAGCATAAATAATATTTATTCAACATTTTCTTCTATCTGTGACCTATTTTATGAGAAATGGCTCACATGTGATGCTTTCTTTTTTTATATAAAAATGCCTAGTACTTTTTCTGTTGAGTATTTTTTGTTACAAGCATTTATATAACATCACTTTGATTTATATATGGTAGGATATTGACTGGATTTTGCTATTTTATGTATGTTATATTTTCATAATTTGCAAAAAATCCGTTTAAATACATAAACCTTGTTCAGAAAAAAAAACTGTGTGATTTCTAGATGAATAAGGTACAAATTTTTATTACTTTTTCCTCGTAACAGTATACTCACTCATTTTTATACTAAAATTCCCCCATTTTATGGTTTATGGCTTAAAAAAATGACAACATTTTTTTATTCCAACATTTGCTTTAAACAACAATAATAATACAGAAGTGCGTAGAGTTCAATAAAATCCTATACGAATTTAAAGAATATTAACAAATTTATGTCAATTTTAGACAAAACATTAGAAAAAAAATCAATTAAAAAAGTCTAAATTACTGGCATTACTCTCTTTGAGATTTGAGTTACGAAAAGACAATTATCCGTTTTTGTAAGCCAAAACTTAAACTATTTTAAGGTTTGTATGTGGTTTATGTGTGTGTGTATGTGAATTAGTTACGTTACTTCCTTGCTTGAACATTTTCAATTTGCTACAAAATTCTGAAAAGTCGTCATATTACTTATTTTACGTGTATTGTGTCGCCAATATTAATAACCAAACGATTACATTGTCAAATTGTTGTATGTATAACGAGTACGTAATTAATAAGTAGGTAACGTAATCTATAGAAAGAATAAGGTAAAAGGATACTCACCTTTGACTTTACAACGTATCCCAAACTAGGATTTAAAGCTAGAATTATGAAATTTGGATAACAGAGTCATTTTTTGGTTAAGGTCAGGATAGGATATTCCCGTATTCTATCCCTTAAAGGTCAAAAGAGATTGATACTTTGTATTATTTCGTAACTATAGTCTGCGTACGAGATTGCGGACAACAATTAAAATTTCGATGTGAACTAAATGTTACATGCGAAAACGCACTTGATTTACTCTTAAGTAACTAATATTTTTAAATCAGTCGCAAATTGTACATTCAATTCATCTGCATGGTTATACAACCAAATACTTATGTAACCTACCAGCCTGTTCAAGATTGATTTTTGCTATTTCCTCATTTATTCGATCAATTCCTGTGACTCGGTTGTTGCAATTTACTGTGATTTAAACTAAGATAACGCTTTACACTGACTAGAACGGTGTCGTAGACTATCGAAATGTAATTCACCTAATTTTAATACCAGTATTTGCCCTTGTACAGCCAGAAATAACAATTTTTTGTAACTTATTGGGATTAATTTTAATTAAAATTAAACCTAAAAAAATAAACTAAAGCCTCAATACTTTTTAACTACAATGAATTTATTTTTCACATGAAACTTAAAAAGAAAAAGCCCAATATTAGGAACCTATTCCTATAGTAACACGTTATTTCGTTTCATTATTTATTTCTTTATTTTGATGATAAATTCAAGAGCCATCTGATTTCAGGTATTGAAATCGTAATGATGAAGCGAAAGCGTGTCGGTATTGCGACAACGAGTCATTGTGTTATTCTAAGTATTATGTATTTTAGGAGAATTACTCACGAGAATTTTTATTCATTCATCAGCCCTTTAAAGTCCGCGGCTGGATTTAGGTCTCCGTTACTGGGAGTTTTTGCCAATAGTCCCCGCGCCTGGCATGCGTGTTAGTGACCGTACTGGGTGTTGACGTTATACAGGAAGATTCTTCTGCCCGTCTCCTGGATTTTGTCACTAAGTCGCACCATACGACATCCACCGGAAGAGAGGGAGTGGTGCTAATCAAGATCGACACCACACGACACACGAGAATAATAATGTGTAATCTAATTTCTGGCCACCGGCAATCTCGGCAGATTAAATATCTCAAGGAATACCTACAATAGCTTTCAACAAGTCCTAAGACCTTTTGTAAAGGTTGCGAGTGAGCATAAAGTCAGCATGTAGCAATAGTATGATCATAAATCTAAGAGCAACTCCGAATAAGACAGGGGTCCTAAGTAGGGCACAGATGCGTTCCTTCCCTTGAGGTCTTAGTTGAAATTACTCAAATATTCGTAGATAAAGGTATGTAAGCCGGTCTCTGAGAACGAAGCTCAACATCTATATATTGTTTAATAGGTACGGTTTCATAGGTTGTTAATTATAATTAAGGTCCCATTGATGGCATTAAGTAACATACAGTTTTTTACTTTCCATTGAAAGTTTTAAATAGCTAAATACGAACAATATAAGTAGATACAAAGTTGCTGCAATCCATATTTTCTTACTTTACAACATATCAATAAGAATAAGCTTTCAAACGTATTTGAACTTAATGCTGTGGCCCTGGTGAAAGCGGATATTTTGCCATTGGTAGAAATGCACATAATATTAAATTTTGTTAGCTTACTATTGTACAAAATATTCACAGCTATGTTAACGAGTTGACAGATAACATTCGTATTACATCAGGTAGAAGGTTTCATATCTACATAGTACTCAGCTTCAAATGAATTTTAAGCAGATTGGTTTACGGTATGTTAAACGGTATGTACATTTCGCGTGTCGTATCGTGGTTAGAACGGTTACTCGGTTACTTATCAGCTGACGAAGCCAGCATCCGGCGCGCGGCCTTCGCTTGTTGACTCATAAACATCCGTCATACTGACATCATCAATCTTAGGACTCAATTACCGAGCCGCTTTAGTAATTAATAAACTCCAAAATACTTGAAAATTTCATTACACGCAAATAGTATGAGTTATGGACATAGTCGTTGAAGTTTAACATTCTTCTAGTTATGTGTTTGTGTTTAGATGTGTGTGTCTTATTAGTCATTTACTGTCGCACATTTGTGATAATCGTTATCTCGCACCTGTTTAAAAAAATCTTATTGCGTCAGCTTTACGCTTTCATGTTTTCTTTATTATTGTTTCTACTTCGATAATAATTAAAGTTAGAAGGTAGAACGCTAAGAAAGGTAAATTACAGCATTGTTAAGCGATGCTGAGTTCGGGTCTGACTGGTGTGGTAAGGTTTTCATACTTATACGGACCATTACATCGTAGCCCTCAGCTAGCAACGCCTCTTTGGCCAAACTTAGGTAAGACTGATCTTTTCTGAGGTTGATTCCACGGGCGACAGTGACTAATTACTATCAGGACTACATTCTCGTTTTGCTACTTCCATGTTATAAAAAAAGTTAAATAAAATATTATCATGTCTCTGAATATATGGTAAAAAAAATCAGTCTACATTGTAAGTAACACATGTTTCTGTATCATAAGTAGTGATTTAAGGACTCGATAAGAAGCTTACGATAAGAAATAATATATTATTTAACAAGTTACATGTAATCTAAAATTATTAGGGTTTTCCTATATAGTATACTTTTCGTTTATTACTACATACTAAACGAAAAGTAGCTATAAATAATAAGATATCCTAACAACCACTTCTGGTATAGCAAATTAAAAACGGTTAGTTTATTTTAATATAACTTGCTTAGGTACCACTTAGATCCAACTATTACCAGCATGCTACCCTAAGATAAATATAACAGCTGCATGCGCTATGTTTTGCCATTAGCCTCTTTGAGCTATGAATGTTTAAAATTGAAGGATCTGACTTTAATTTATATATAACTGTAATTTTCTGAGTTATTGTGAATACTTCGTACATATTTTATATTTACATTTGCTATTTGCATTTTCTAAATTAAGAAACATTGAATTCATTGAACTCATTTACTGTATTCGCAAAACAACTCAATTCATTCGTTCACTAAACTCAATCATTCATATTCTCTAATGGAAATAGCAAAACAGAAATAAGATGACGAGAAAATTGGGTCATACTAGGAAATTATAAAGGTTAACATTTATCTAGAAAAAAATTAGGGATTCCGTTTTAAAAATTTAACCAACACCGAAAATCAGTTTTACGCGTCGCCGCTCCGCCTAATGAATGGTAGCTTGGTTCTTTAAAAGCATTTTCGCAAAACAGTATTAACCGTATATTCGAAAAGACTAAGTGGCAAGCACGAAGGCAAAACCTAATTTGAATTTCTAACGAAGTGAAGTACTTGAAATATGGCGACTGTGAATCAGCGGAGGTTTTCCTCTTATACATACACTTAAGGATGAAAGTGATAACTGAATTACACTTTTTATTTCGCTTTCTTTCGAAGTTTCCTGTGTTTTTCGCAAACTTTTAAGTTTCTTCCGTAACTTTCTTGATTGCCTGCCTGTTTTTTCACCCGTATTCTAAAAAGGTTTTAACATGCATTGTTCAAACGTTTGAGGCTTTTTGTTTTGTGATTGTTTGAATTTTAAAATCCTGTACGAAATTATTTGTTAAAATTCTGTAACGGCCGAAGGAATGAATTGCAAAAATCTGTTCCTAGCGTTTCTCACGCAATTTAGCGTAATATCCTGCTTTTGTGTCGAAATCGCTGACGTTAACGATAAGCTTCCAGATGTCAGGGGCGATCGACCCCGGCTCCTTCCTTTTTATTATGTAGAGTACAAAAAGTAATAAGACACGTTGGAACTATCTTGCCCAAACTTCTATTTTCAAATGAAAGTAATAATAAATCTCAAGAAGACTTATGGGGAACTGCTATGAATAGAGCTATTGTCATGTCCCCACCGTTATATGCACTTGCAATAGCTGATTCACATCTTGCGTCGAGTCTATTTTAACAGCTGTTGCAGTCCGGTTGGCATGCCGTATGTACGAACGCGCTGAAAGCGGACCACATGCTCATCATGGATGGTTCGCGCATCCCGAAGGGCGCCTGCTCCCTCGTGACCTCGAGGGACTGGTGTCCCCCGACCACCAGGGAGCCTAAGTCTGCAGTAGCATCCTAGCGTGGCCACTGAAGACGCCAATCTGTACAACTACTCAACGGTAGCCAATAACACCGGGGTACAGTGTATCCACGGAGGGAATTGCCCGGGTAAAGGGCCGGGTAAAGATAAAGCCTCGAGGCCCGTAAACTTTACGTCATGCGGCGACGCCACGCCGCGGCGAAGGACTTTCAAACTCAAAAGTAACAGCTACCTCGCAAATGTGTGAATTAACTTAGATTTGCATTGCGGAATAGGTACGCTAAGATTTTAGTCAGTCATTTAGTCATGAAGTCATTTAACACGACAGTATATACTTAGTAAGAATTTTAACGAGAAAGATCGTAATGATAAATAGGAGAAAATGTAACCAAGAATATATTTCATATGACATAACTTTAGTTTTTAATTAAACATGCACGCTACTTACAGAAGATAACATCTACGGTAGTATTTCGGGCACACTTTTCTTATAATCTCATATGTAAATTCATTTTTTTTTCTGATTTGTACTAATTTACATATTTGCATAAAGTAATATTGTGTAAGCAATTATCCACCCAACACAACTGCAACTAGTAAGCTGGGTAGATAGAAATTTCTCACTTCATGTCTGCTGTATACGAACACATTACTCTAGTGCTGATTGATGAAGACATGGGTGGATGTTTATCTTCTCTAGGGTGTTTTAAATCTTCCAAATTGCCCATTATTGAAGGGTTGCCTCGGCTCACACTGACATAAGAGTCCAACTTACCCGTTTGGATTATTAATGCAACCTTTATCTGATGAAATAGTCGAGGATCGATGTGATCAATTAACCTCTAAGTCATAAAAAAAAATAGACAAGTTACGAATGATCACGTGGTATTTCGAAAATTTTAATACGAAATCAAAAAGCTAAAATGTATATAAAAATAAAAAATAATAATAACGTTTATTGATCAAAGAAAATGTACATGGTGTTACCGATATATTTTGCTTAAGACTATTTAATTGCGATAAGAGTCGCAACATAATCTACAAATACATAATTGCCTTCTCAATTGATCTATATAACATCTTTATGTGCATCGGTTTGTAATTAAATTTGTTAAATGCTTTATGTGATATGCTAGATGTTATGCTTACATATATTTCCTGTAGTTGTGTGTCTTTCCTAGTACTTGTTTGTCGTAACTGGTGATAAAGCACAGAAGTTCAAAGGTTTCCTTGAGGATCAGTTCTGAAACAATCTAAACTTAGAACTTAGCCGTACAAGGACTGACAAGACGTTGATTAATTACTATGGAATGCTAACTTTGCGGGCCATTTCAAACTGTTTGTAACACACAATTAAGATGGATACTTTGTTGATAACAATTGATTTTATCAAAGTAAACAGTTATGGACTTAAGTATTATAAAGTAAGAATGCATCGAGAAGTGTAGTGTTTTAAATAGCATTCCGTCTCTTGCCGTGGATGTCAAAAGAGACGACAGAGCCAAAAATCCAGAAGACGGGGTATAGCGTCTTCTGTGTATCATTAATACCTAATGCGGTCGTCAATACGCATGCCAGGCGCGGTGAATATTGAAAAAAAATCCCTCATTAGGGGGAGTTCTAAGACCAGCAGTAGATCTAAAAGAAGGTTGACTGAATGCATTATAATATTAAAAGAAATATTAATTCCTCTATTTTTAATATGCGGATATGCATATTCACCCTAGTAGCAAGCACACCTATGTTCAGAATTTTTTCGTTTCGGAATTAACTTTGCTGATAAATATGAACTCTTTAACGAGACTACTGATTGTTTGATGAACTTAAAAATAATACATGATGTATTATTGTTCAGGATTCTGTCTATACTTATCTCTGAGAGTTATTTTCATGAAACGGTGGAATTCTTCTGGCTCAACATTACATGAATGAAACATCATTTCAACTTATCCTAGTACTAGCTGAGCTCGCGGTTTCACCCGCGTTTAAAAGAAATGTAACGTGACATACATTAACCGAAATTTTATATCTCATTAGAAAAAAAAAACGATTTTGAAACATTCTTCATTGGTGCTCCGCTCCTGTTGGTCTTAGCGTGATGATGTTATAGCCTATAGCCTTCCTCGATAAATGGGCTATCTAACACAGAAAGAATATTTCAAATCGGACCAGTAGTTCCTGAGATTAGCGCGTTCAAACAAACAAACAACAAACAAACTCTTCAGCTTTATAATATTAGTATAGATTTTAAAATTTTCTATAGTGGAACTATTGTCTAGTATTTAGATATTTGTGTTAATGTGTTTGGCAATATTCCAAATTAAGCTTGCACTCAGCGAGTTTCCCCGAGGTCGCTGGTACGAGTACGTTATCGTATGCCAAACTATTTCAAATATACATTGTTTATTACAATACTGTCTGGTTGAACTATTACCCAACTGTGTCAGAAGGAGGGTAATGTTTTTCGAGCATATGTATGTATATTTCTTTGTATGTATGTCCATTTCTTTGGCATGTGCTACAGCCCAAACGGATTGACACATATTATCATCAAATCATCATCATCGAATCATCATCACAATCATCATCGAATCATCTCAATGTGTGTCATCAGAGTGACATAGGCTATATAATTTTTTAAGATGGAAATGGTTTGAAAAATAGGGAAAAAGGGTGGGGAAAGGCGAATTTTTTAATATTACGACAATATGGTTATCAAATGAAAGCTAGTAAATAGACCATTCTAAACATAGTTTACTATTTTGTCGAAAACTCATATAAAATGTTAATATAAATATATTTTTGTTTTAATATTTTATATTGTTACTAGTTTTTGAATCTTATCTAATCTTAGTCTTAACGCTTACGACATAACCTAGAATTTTGTACTGGTTCTCGTCCAATTCTCATACAGCTGTCATGCGCTGCACCGCAATCCCGTCTCGAAATTTAATTTCAGTGTAAATTCACATGACCAATGTTGCATTGGAAACGTCAGCAAACATGTGCAGAGATACCGCGTATGTACAAATTAGTGACGTGCCGGCTATCCTCATCCGTATCCATATCCGCGGATATCCGAGGCAAGAGAAAGATCTGTATCCGTATCCGTTACTTTTCAGGCGGATCCCAAACGGATCTTTTATACCTATTATTATAATCATATTTTTAATAAATTCATTACTTGTACTATAAACTGTATGACTAGGTAGCAATCAAATAGTGTTAAATTGCATATTGTTTGTTAGAAGCACATATTTAACTCATTTATATTGCAAAAATCGAATATCTAAACATTACATTAGTAAATATAATGACAATGTACTTTGTAATTATGAAGAAAAACATATACAATGATTGTTTTTAGGAAGCGTATTAAACTCGCACTAAGAGCACAGGTCGACACATATATCAGTAAAGCAACTGTCGCTTCAAGGACACACGCATCAAATGAGTAAATTAAATTAATAAGAAAGTTGAGATCTGTATCCGTCTTAGCGGATCTGTATATCAATAATCCGTACTCGTATCCGTATCCGCGGATCTATTATTATAACGATCCGGCACATCTCTAGTACAAATAGGACTCGTCCGATAATACGTACGTATGTCTCGTTGCTCTAGTTAGGCACGTATGTTTGTTTCCGTCTAGTCCCAATTTGGGAATGAGTTGCGGGCCTGGGTTTCTGCAAATCTATCCTGAGTTGGGTTACGTTCACTATTGTTCGTTTAGATTCAGTTTCACAGCGGTTCGTTACTTTTTCATCGTTGTTTAACACTACTGTAATATTAATATATTATTATATACCTATTCACGCTGACTATAATGCGGTCAATAGAACCAAATCTATTCAGGGGTAAGAATCTTTGGAAGTTAATTACATGTCATAATTTATCACATGTTTTTTAATGATATGAAAACAACGGATCAAACTCTACCTAATGTCTACTTTAAGTGTTGATACCAGTTCTCCGTAATATCTTTAACAATAAGTTAATTTATCAACCCTACTTGACCAGTATTGTAAACTGTGACCGAAATCTTCATCTTTATAACCCGTTAGTACATAGTATACCGAATATTGCCATTAACTTGTCAGGGCTGCGTGTAAACATACTTTTATCCCGGAAAATGAAAAAGACGCCCGGGATTTTAGTTGGCTAGGAATTTCATACAT